>CM038720.1:1053200-1065700 GCA_021613375.1 Megaleporinus macrocephalus | reverse complement strand
GTGAGGGGAGTTAGTGAGGGGAGTTAGTGTGCCGAGTTAGTGAGGGGAGTTAGTGAGGGGAGTTAGTGAGGGGAGTTAGTGAGGGGAGTTAGTGAGGGGAGTTAGTGAGGGGAGTTAGTGAGGGGAGTTAGTGAGGGGAGTTAGTGAGCCGAGTTAGTGAGCCGAGTTAGTGAGCCGAGTTAGTGAGCCGAGTTAGTGAGCCGAGTTAGTGAGGGGAGTTAGTGAGGGGAGTTAGTGAGGGGAGTTAGTGAGGGGAGTTAGTGAGCTGAGTTAGTGAGGGGAGTTAGTGAGCGGAGTTAGTGAGCCGAGTTAGTGAGGGGAGTTAGTGAGGGGAGTTAGTGAGCCGAGTTAGTGAGGGGAGTTAGTGAGGGGAGTTAGTGAGCCGAGTTAGTGAGCCGAGTTAGTGAGCCGAGTTAGTGAGCCGAGTTAGTGAGCCGAGTTAGTGAGCCGAGTTAGTGAGCCGAGTTAGTGAGCCGAGGTGAAGAGATCTCGCTGGAAAGACGAAGACGAAACCTAAAGCCTGAAACCCTATAAGCAATATTGCACTACTCCGAACACAGTGGACAGCAGAGACAATACTGATAGGGTCCCAGGAATCAGGATCACGTCCAGCTTCTCTACTGGACACCAACTCGGCCGTAACGATACACACATTTCTCCATTTACATACTAAATACTACATACTACATACTAAATACTAACCTAAACTCCACTTAACTAAACATTTAAACTCCATTTACCTGGACATGGTTTCTGTTTAATTATTATTATTTCATGCAGACAGACAGACCCATCCATACAGTGAAACACTCACACACACACAAAGTAAGGGGCAGTGAAACACACACATACACACACACACACACACACACACACACAAACTAAGGGGCAGTGAAACACTCACACACACACAAAGTAAGGGGCAGTGAAACACACACATACACACACACACACACACACACACACACACACACACACACACACACAAACTAAGGGGCAGTGAAACACACACACACACACACACACACACACACACACACACACACACACACACACACACACAAAGTAAGGGGCAGTGAAACACACACACACACACACACACACACACACACACACACACACACAAACTAAGGGGCAGTGAAACACTCACACACACACACACACACACAAACTAAGGGGCAGTGAAACACTCACACACACACACACACTAGGGGGCAGTGAAACACTCACATACACACACAAACTAAGGGGCAGTGAAACACACACACACACACACACACACACACACACACACACACACAAACTAAGGGGCAGTGAAACACTCACACACACACACTAGGGGCAGTGAAACACACACACACACACACACACTAGGGGGCAGTGAAACACTCACATACACACACAAACTAAGGGGCAGTGAAACACACACATACACACACACACACACACACACACACACACAAACTAAGGGGCAGTGAAACACTCACACACACACACACACTAGGGGGCAGTGAAACACACACACACACACACACACTAGGGGGCAGTGAAACACACACACACACACACACACACACTAGGGGGCAGTGAAACACTCACATACACACACAAACTAAGGGGCAGTGAAACACACACACACACACACACACACACACTAGGGGGCAGTGAAACACACACACACTAGGGGGCAGTGAAAAACACACACACACACACACACACACACACAAGGGGGCAGTGAAACACACACACACACACACACAAACTAGGGGGCAGTGAAACATTCACATACACACACACATACAGACACACACACACTTGCCCGGAGCAGTGGGCAGCCCTACCCCAGAGCCCGGGGAGGAGGGGCTAGGTGGGCACTTCAGTAGGGTCCTGTCGGTTCATGCGATGGAACCGGCGACCGTCCACTCACAAGGCTGGTTCCCCAACCTCCAGCTCACGACTGCCACCCCAATGTTCTCCCCAAAGTGAAAGCCCCATCATTCAAGTGTGGGTGTGTCCTCAACATAAGCCCCACCCACAATTCTGATAGGCTGCACCCTGGCATGTGGTTTTGCCCATATATGGAATTCCTGCTCTGTTTACCTGTATATCAACAGTAAACAGTGTTTTCTAAAACAGACCCCTGGGTGTGAAAAACTGGGGAACTGCAGGGTAATCCTTACACCCGCCAGAGAGAAAATAAATAAATAAATAAATAAATAAATAAATAAATAAATAAATAAATAAATAAATAAATAAATAAGACCAGAACAGGCTCAGGTCGCGCCCGGTGACCCTGAACATCCCTGCAGTTGAGACTCTGAGCTCGGCTGCTTGCAGACGCTTTGACAATACTATTGCACTGCTAGCTGTCCAGTACAGTAGTGCAATGAAGTCAGAGCGCCTGTGAACAGCGCCGGGGTCTCAGTCACCTGCCCACCTCACCGCGGACCCTACCTGAGAAAAACACCTGGCCAATGCCCTTTTAACATTGCACTGCTTTCATAACCAGGTTACCAGTAGTACAACATAAAAGGGGCACTGGACAGACAGAGCAGGCCTGGGTTCAGTCCGGAACACGCTCACCAGCTACAAGCAGAACACCTGCAAGAGAAGACATCAGGTGCAAGATCAAAGCACATCAGACCCTTTAATAACACTAATATTACACTAATATCTGAATATCAATCGAGCTGTCCCTGGAGGAGGAGTACGGGGTTCTAGTGATCTGGGCTCTAGAACACAGGGGCTGTGAATCAGACTTATACAGGTTATCTAGAACGTGTGTGTGATCTGAGGGCAGCAGCGGGGGGTCGGTGTCAGAGAGACGGGGGGAGATATCGATCCGAGCGGGCAGCCGGGTTCCTCTCAGACTGAGTATTATGGGATGTTCGTTTCGGCTGTTTCTGATTTCTGATCATTTCACGCTCCTGTTGAATGTCAGTTTCGCGTGGACGCGCGCCTCCGGGCCTCGCCGCCGTGAGCGCGCCTCGCTCGCGCCGTTAACGCTCCCGGTTCGTCCTCTCCGCGGCGTCGTTGGGCTTTTCTGCCGGTTTTAATTCGCGGTGATAGCGCGAGGAGACCCGCCGGTCGCGGCTGCGGAGCCCGAATCCCGAACGGAGCCGTTATTCGGCGCGCGCTCCGCTCGAGTCCCGCCGCGTCTCTCCTCAGGCTCGGCTAGCTCCGAGTCACAAACACGACAATCCGGCTTTTAACCGCGTCTCCGCCGCCCGGAGCGCCCCGCCACCGCCTCCTCCGACACGGGAGCCGCCGCGCGTCCGGTTCGGCCGGGGTTCGGCGGAGCTGTGAGGTAAATAAACGTGATTAACGGTTCGGTTTGAAACGCTTACCAGAGCCTCCAGCTTATCTACAGCCGTCTCCATGTTGAATAGTTTACATTCCAGCAGCGGCCCGCCAATACACAGCCAGCGCAGGGCGGAGAGCCGCCGCTGATTGGCTGCCTGTCACGGAGGCTGCGCGCTGATTGGCTGCTGCGGGTAGAGAGAGAAAGAGGGGGGAGTTCACAAAATGGCGTTGAGAAAATCGGTTGGATGAAAACAAGGAGGAGAAAAATGATTGGACAGAAAATTCAAATGTGTTTACTGATCAATTACCTTTAAACGGGTTTATCAATAATCCAATTTAAACATATTTACTGATCAATTACCTTTAAACGGGTTTATCAATAATCCAATTTAAACATATTTACTGATCAATTACCTTTAAACGGGTTTATCAATAATCCAAATTAAACATATTTACTGATCAATTACCTTTAAACGGGTTTATCAATAATCCAAATAAAACATATTTACCGATCAGTTACCTTTAAACGGGTTTATCAATAATCCAATTTAAACATATTTACTGATCAATTACCTTTAAACGGGTTTATCAATAATCCAATTTAAACATATTTACTGATCAATTACCTTTAAACGGGTTTATCAATAATCCAAATTAAACATATTTACTGATCAATTACCTTTAAACGGGTTTATCAATAATCCAAATTAAACATATTTACCGATCAATTACTTTTAAAAGGGTTGATCAATAATCCAAATTAAACATATTTACTGATCAGTTACCTTTAAAAGGGTTGATCAATAATCCAAATTAAACATATTTACTGATCAATTACCTTTAAAAGGGTTGATCAATAATCCAAATTAAACATATTTACTGATCAATTACCTTTAAAAGGGTTGATCAATAATCAAATTTAAACATATTTACTGATCAATTACCTTTAAACGGGTTGATCAATAATCCAATTTAAACATATTTACTGATCAATTACCTTTAAAAGGGTTGATCAATAATCCAAATTAAACATATTTACTGACCAATTACCTTTAAAAGGCTTTATCAATAATTCAAGTCAAACATATTTACTGATCGATTACATTTAAAAGCGTTAATCAATAATCCAACTTTTTTACTGATTGTTTACTGATTTATTACATTTAAAACTGCTTACCATGTATGTAGCCAACTTTAATAAAAATAAAATAAAAAACAAATAAAAGAGTGTTTTTCAGAAACTTTTCATCTTTAATAATTATTTACATTTCAGACTATTTATTGATTATTTAATTTAAAAAAGTATGTTGATATATTAAAACTATTTATTGACTGATTTCACGATTATTAATTGATGATTTATTGTGTTGTTGATTCATTTGATTGACTGTGGGTTTTTTAAGCATTTATCAGTTGACGTTGGCGTAGGAACCGGGATGGGGGGGGGTGTGTGGGGGGCGTGTCCAATAGATCTGTCCCACCTAAAAATCAAACCACAGAAAAACAGAAACTGATTAAAACTTTTATTTTGAAAAGCGTGTTTTTTTCACTGTTCGTAATTTACACGCTGTGTTTGTTGCTAGTAACAGGCTCTGGTTGTTAGGGGGTCTTTCACTGTGTTAAGGCTCTGGTTGTTAGGGGGTCTTTCACTGTGTTAAGGTTCTGGTTGTTAGGGGGTCTTTCACTGTGTTAAGGCTCTGGTTGTTAGGGGGTCTTTCACTGTGTTAAGGTTCTGGTTGTTAGGGGGTCTTTCACTGCGTTAAGGTTCTGGTTGTTAGGGGGTCTTTCACTGTGTTAAGGTTCTGGTTGTTAGGGGGTCTTTCACTGCGTTAAGGTTCTGATTGTTAGGGGGTCTTTCACTGTGTTAAGGTTCTGGTTGTTAGGGGGTCTTTCACTGCGTTAAGGTTCTGATTGTTAGGGGGTTTTTCACTGTGTTAAGGTTCTGATTGTTAGGGGGTCTTTCACTGCGTTAAGGTTCTGATTGTTAGGGGGTCTTTCACTGTGTTAAGGTTCTGATTGTTAGGGGGTCTTTCACTGTGTTAAGGTTCTGGTTGTTAGGGGGTCTTTCACTGTGTTAAGGTTCTGGTTGTTAGGTGGTGTTTCACTGTTTTAAGGTTCTGATTGTTAGGTGGTCACTGTGTTAAGGTTCTGGTTGTTAGGGGGTCTTTCACTGTGTTAAGGTTCTGGTTGTTAGGTGGTGTTTCACTGTGTTAAGGTTCTGGTTGTTAGGTGGTGTTTCACTGTGTTAAGGCTCTGATTATTAGGTGGTCTTTCACTGTGTTAAGGTTCTGGTTGTTAGGTGGTCTTTCAATGTGTTAAGGTTCTGGTTGTTAGAGGGTCTTTCACTGTGTTAAGGTTCTGGTTGTTAGGTGGTCTTTCACTGTGTTAAGGTTCTGGTTGTTAGGTGGTCTTTCACTGTGTTAAGGTTCTGGTTTTTAGGTGGTCTTTCACTGTGTTAAGGCTCTGGTTGTTAGGTGGTCTTTCACTGTGTTAAGGTTCTGATTGTTAGGGGGTCTTTCATTGTGTTAAGGTTCTGGTTGTTAGGGGGTCTTTCACTGTGTTAAGGTTCTGATTGTTAGGTGGTCTTTCTCTGTGTTAAGGTTCTGGTTGTTAGGTGGTCTTTCACTGTGTTAAGGTTCTGATTGTTAGGGGGTCTTTCACTGTGTTAAGGTTCTGATTGTTAGGGGGTCTTTCACTGTGTTAAGGTTCTGGTTGTTAGGTGGTCTTTCACTGTGTTAAGGTTCTGGTTGTTAGGGGGTCTTTTACTGTGTTAAGGTTCTGGTTGTTAGGTGGTGTTTCACTGTGTTAAGGCTCTGATTGTTAGGGGGTCTTTCACTGTGTTAAGGTTCTGGTTGTTAGGTGGTGTTTCACTGTGTTAAGGCTCTGATTGTTAGGTGGTCTTTCACTGTGTTAAGGTTCTGGTTGTTAGGTGGTCTTTCAATGTGTTAAGGTTCTGTTTGTTAGAGGGTCTTTCACTGTGTTAAGGTTCTGGTTGTTAGGTGGTCTTTCACTGTGTTATGGCTCTGGTTGTTAGGGGTCTTTCACTGTGTTAAGGCTCTGGTTATTAGGGGGTATTTCACTGTGTTAAGGTTCTGGTTGTTAGGGCGTATTTCACTGTGTTATGGTTCTGGTTGTTAGGTGGTCTTTCACTGTGTTATGGCTCTGGTTGTTAGGTGGTGTTTCACTGTGTTAAGGTTCTGATTGTTAGGTGGTCTTTCACTGTGTTATGGCTCTTTTTGTTAGGGGGTCTTTCACTGTGTTAAGGTTCTGGTTGTTAGGGGGTCTTTCACTGTGTTAAGGTTCTGGTTGTTAGGGGTCTTTCACTGTGTTAAGGTTCTGATTGTTAGGTGGTCTTTCACTGTGTTAAGGTTCTGATTGTTAGGAGGTCTTTCACTGTGTTAAGGCTCTGGTTGTTAGGGGTCTTTCACTGTGTTAAGGTTCTGATTGTTAGGTGGTCTTTCACTGTGTTAAGGTTCTGATTGTTAGGGGGTCTTTCACTGTGTTAAGGTTCTGGTTGTTAGGTGGTCTTTCACTGTGTTAAGGTTCTGGTTGTTAGGGGGTCTTTCACTGTGTTAAGGTTCTGGTTGTTAGGTGGTGTTTCACTGTGTTAAGGCTCTGATTGTTAGGGGGTCTTTCACTGTGTTAAGGTTCTGGTTGTTAGGTGGTGTTTCACTGTGTTAAGGCTCTGATTGTTAGGTGGTCTTTCACTGTGTTAAGGTTCTGGTTGTTAGGTGGTCTTTCAATGTGTTAAGGTTCTGTTTGTTAGAGGGTCTTTCACTGTGTTAAGGTTCTGGTTGTTAGGTAGTCTTTCACTGTGTTAAGGTTCTGATTGTTAGGGGGTCTTTCACTGTGTTAAGGTTCTGGTTGTTAGGGGGTCTTTCACTGTGTTAAGGTTCAGGCTGTTAGGGGGTCTTTCACTGTGTTAAGGTTCTGATTGTTAGGTGGTCTTTCTCTGTGTTAAGGTTCTGGTTGTTAGGGGTCTTTCACTGTGTTAAGGCTCTGGTTGTTAGGGGGTATTTCACTGTGTTAAGGTTCTGGTTGTTAGGGGGTATTTCACTGTGTTATGGTTCTGGTTGTTAGGTGGTCTTTCACTGTGTTATGGCTCTGGTTGTTAGGTGGTGTTTCACTGTGTTAAGGTTCTGGTTGTTAGGTGGTCTTTCACTGTGTTATGGCTCTTTTTGTTAGGGGGTCTTTCACTGTGTTAAGGTTCTGGTTGTTAGGGGGTCTTTCACTGTGTTATGGCTCTGGTTGTTAGGGGGTCTTTCACTGTGTTAAGGCTCTGGTTGTTAGGGGGTCTTTCACTGTGTAAAGGTTCTGGTTGTTAGGGGTCTTTCACTGTGTTAAGGCTCTGGTTGTTAGGGGTCTTTCACTGTGTTAAGGTTCTGATTGTTAGGAGGTCTTTCACTGTGTTAAGGCTCTGGTTGTTAGGGGTCTTTCACTGTGTTAAGGTTCTGATTGTTAGGTGGTCTTTCACTGTGTTAAGGCTCTGGTTGTTAGGGGGTATTTCACAGTGTTATGGTTCTGGTTGTTAGGTGGTGTTTCACTGTGTTAAGGTTCTGGTTGTTAGGGGGTCTTTCACTGTGTTAAGATTCTGGTTGTTAGGGGGTCATTCACTGTGTTAAGGTTCTGATTGTTAGGTGGTCTTTCACTGTGTTAAGGTTCTGATTGTTAGGGGGTCTTTCACTGTGTTAAGGTTCTGATTGTTAGGTGGTCTTTCACTGTGTTAAGGTTCTGATTGTTAGGTGGTCTTTCACTGTGTTAAGGTTCTGATTGTTAGGTGGTCTTTCACTGTGTTAAGGTTCTGGTTGTTAGGGGGTCTTTCACTGTGTTAAGGTTCTGATTGTTAGGTGGTCTTTCACTCTGTTAAGGTTCTGATTGTTAGGGGGTCTTTCACTGTGTTAAGGTTCTGATTGTTAGGTGGTCTTTCACTGTGTTAAGGTTCTGATTGTTAGGTGGTCTTTCACTGTGTTAAGGTTCTGGTTGTTAGGGGGTCTTTCACTGTGTTAAGGTTCTGATTGTTAGGTGGTCTTTCACTGTGTTAAGGTTCTGATTGTTAGGTGGTCTTTCACTGTGTTAAGGTTCTGATTGTTAGGGGGTCTTTCACTGTGTTAAGGTTCTGGTTGTTAGGTGGTCTTTCACTGTGTTAAGGTTCTGGTTGTTAGGGGGTCTTTCACTGTGTTAAGGTTCTGGTTGTTAGGTGGTGTTTCACTGTGTTAAGGCTCTGATTGTTAGGGGGTCTTTCACTGTGTTAAGGTTCTGGTTGTTAGGGGGTCTTTCACTGTGTTAAGGTTCTGATTGTTAGGGGGTCTTTCACTGTGTTAAGGTTCTGATTGTTAGGGGGTCTTTCACTGTGTTAAGGTGAGATGCCTGTTCAGAAATATCCTGCAGTCAGCAGTTTCACTGAGCCGAGCTCTCTAATGAGTTGCTATGGTAACAGACTCGGAGGGTTTGGTTTAGCTAAGGTTTATATTAACTTTAGTCAGAAACACTCTGAAACATAAAGGTACATCACTCTCTGGCCACGCCCCCAAACTGCAGACTGCTACTACACTACATACGTAAATAATAAAATGCAATAAATAAATAAATATATAAATAAATAAATAAAACAACGTACATTGTTTTGTCATTTGATTTCAGCAATGTGCCACTGAGGAAAATAATATATTTTTTGTTTTAGTTTGTAAAGTGATCTTTAATTAGATTTATCTAATAATAATCAGACGTACAGATAATGTTATATTTGTTTATTTATTAGTTATTTACTGTAATTACACTAATGATGTTCTACGTCACTATACATACAGTGATTTATACCTTACCTACAGTCGAATCAGATTACAGGTCATATTTAGGGAATAGGGTGGGCTTTTAAAGATACTACTAAAATGTACCCCCCATGTCAAACCTGCTCCTACACCCTTGTCTATTGATCCAGTTAAAAATGTTTATTGATTAAATATAATTATGTTTGATTAAAAGAATTTTTGGTTAGTTATATTGAATTATTTGATTATTCTGTTAATTAATCACTGTAAATTAGCAGCTGGGCTCTAATAAGAGTTCTCGGGTTCTAGAGCTACTCCAGAGACCCAATTACACCAACCTGATAAGATCATATTTATATATTTATGTGAGGTCAGTGAAGGTCAGTGTGAGGTCAGTGTGAGGTCAGTGTGAGGTCAGTGTGAGGTCAGAGTTATAGTGGACGCTGCTGATCGTCACTGTAGGAAACCATAGAAACAGGCCCAGTTAGAACAGTGTATGTAGGAAGTTGGGTCTGGTTGGGATGCTGGTGTAGAACTGGGTTCTGATCTGGAGCTAATGGAGGAGATTATTAGGTTAGAACTGTTACAGGTTCTGTTAAGACGGTTCTCTAATAAGGTACAACTCCAGATCACTATATACCAGTGATCAATCTAGAACACAACAGGCTGATTGGTTAGCATTACTGCTACCGAGAGCTGATTGGTTAGCATTACTGCTACTGAGGGCTGATTGGTTAGCATTACTGTTACTGAGGGCTGATTGGTTAGCATTACTGTTACTGAGAGCTGATTGGTTAGCATTACTGTTACTGAGAGCTGATTGGTTAGCATTACTGCTACTGAGGGCTGATTGGTTAGCATTACTGCTACTGAGAGCTGATTGGTTAGCATTACTGCTACTGAGGGCTGATTGGTTAGCAGTACTGCTACTGAGAGCTGATTGGTTAGCATTACTGCTACTGAGAGCTGATTGGTTAGCAGTACTGCTACTGAGGGCTGATTGGTTAGCAGTACTGCTACTGAGAGATGATTGGTTAGCAGTACTGCTACTGAGAGATGATTGGTTAGCAGTACTGCTACTGAGAGCTGATTGGTTAGTATTACTGTTACTGAGAGCTGATTGGTTAGCATTACTGCTACTGAGGGCTGATTGGTTAGCAGTACTGCTACTGAGAGATGATTGGTTAGCAGTACTGCTACTGAGAGCTGATTGGTTAGCATTACTGCTACTGAGAGCTGATTGGTTAGCAGTACTGCTACTGAGGGCTGATTGGTTAGCAGTACTGCTACTGAGGGCTGATTGGTTAGCAGTACTGCTACTGAGAGATGATTGGTTAGCAGTACTGCTACTGAGAGATGATTGGTTAGTATTACTGTTACTGAGAGCTGATTGGTTAGCAGTACTGCTACTGAGAGATGATTGGTTAGCAGTACTGCTACTGAGAGCTGATTGGTTAGCATTACTGCTACTGAGGGCTGATTGGTTAGCAGTACTGCTACTGAGAGATGATTGGTTAGCAGTACTGCTACTGAGAGATGATTGGTTAGCAGTACTGCTACTGAGAGCTGATTGGTTAGCATTACTGCTACTGAGAGCTGATTGGTTAGCATTACTGCTACTGAGGGCTGATTGGTTAGCAGTACTGCTACTGAGGGCTGATTGGTTAGCAGTACTGCTACTGAGAGCTGATTGGTTAGCATTACTGCTACTGAGAGCTGATTGGTTAGCAGTACTGCTACTGGGTGCTGATTGGTTAGCATTACTGCTACTGAGGGCTGATTGGTTAGCAGTACTGCTACTGGGTGCTGATTGGTTAGCAGTACTGCTACTGGGTGCTGATTGGTTAGCAGTACTGCTACTGGGTGCTGATTGGTTAGTATTAATACTATGTTAGTACTAATTCTGTGCTAGCAGCAGTCTGCTCACTGTGTATTGGGATACTGGGATCCAGGAATGAGCTGATTGTACTGGGACAGAACTGTGGGAGGAAGCTCAGGGCTGGTGTTAGATGTGAATGGTGGGAATCTCCTGTTCCGTGTGGGAACGCTGGCAGTCCTGTTAACATGTTTGTTGTTAAAGTGTTTAAATGCCACTAGAACCGTTACTGTGTGTACTCAGAACCGCTCGGCCTGCAGTGGAAAAGAGTTCTGTTCTAGTTTAGAGCACTAGTGTGCTTATTGGAGCGCAGCCTTCCTGACAGTACTCTAGTACACAGAAATCTAGATACGTTCTAAGCGTTCTAGATCACAAATATGGAATGATGGACCAGGGTCAGGTCAGGGTCAGGTCAGGGTCAACACTGTGGCCAGCGCTGCTGATGGACAGTGAAAGAGACGTAGATTATTCTAGAATAAAGTAATAAAGAGGTTTAATGTAAAACAGCTCGGTAGATTAAGAACCGCTGAGTAAACAGTAAATACTCGAATAATCACTTCAGAGTGTCCGCGCGCTTATTGGAGCGCAGCCTTTCCGGCGGCGTAGGTGACGTATCAGGTGACGTGTGAACCGTCGGCCAATCGCGTACGACCCGGACGAAGGCGGCGCGACGACACGCAAAGAAAATGTGAACGACTGCTCCTGCGACCAATCAGAGCCCGGCGTGGTCACCCGTCCACCAATGGGGAGTGACGTCGCGCGGTAATAAGGTTAGGTGTCACCTCTGCGCGCTCTCTCGGTAGAGGACGTTGGAGTCACAGTGAGGCGGACTCGCTCGCGCAGCACCGTTTCACCGCAGCTTCAGGAGAAAAAGACCCTCAGAGTGACGCAGCATGTTCTCCAGACTCGCCAGACCCGCGAGCGGCCTCGCCAGGTGCCTGTCCACCTCCGCACAGGTGAGCGAACCGGCTCCAGCGCGAGGAACAGCCTCAGGCTCGAGCCCGGGCGTTTTGGTGGGCTTGTTCCGGTCCACCTTAAGACGTCCGAGTGTATCGCGTGTACCGTTTAAGGTGGAACAGAGAAATCCACACCTTAGCTGTTTAAGGTGGAACAGAGAAATCCACACTGTAGCAGTGAAGGCTGTTTAAGGTGGAACAGAGAAATCCACACTGTAGCAGTGAAGGCTGTTTAAGGTGGAACAGAGAAATCCACACTGTAGCAGTGAAGGCTGTTTAAGGTGGAACAGAGAAATCCACACTGTAGCTGTGAAGGCTGTTTAAGGTGGAACAGAGAAATCCACACTGTAGCTGTTTAAGGTGGAACAGAGAAATCCACACTGTAGCAGTGAAGGCTGTTTAAGGTGGAACAGAGAAATCCACACTGTAGCAGTGAAGGCTGTTTAAGGTGGAACAGAGAAATCCACACTGTAGCAGTGAAGGCTGTTTAAGGTGGAACAGAGAAATCCACACTGTAGCTGTTTAAGGTGGAACAGAGAAATCCACACTGTAGCTGTTTAAGGTGGAACAGAGAAATCCACACTGTAGCTGTTTAAG
>CM038720.1:1045700-1048200 GCA_021613375.1 Megaleporinus macrocephalus | reverse complement strand
ATCTGATGTTGTGTTGTGTGTTTAATCTGGTGTGGTGTGTGTTTAATCTGGTGTTGTGTGTTTAATCTGGTGTTGTGTGTTTAATCTGGTGGTGTGTTGTGTGTTTAATCTGGTGGTGTGTTGTGTGTTTAATCTGGTGGTGTGTTGTGTGTTTAATCTGGTGTTGTGTGTTTAATCTGGTGGTGTGTTGTGTGTTTAATCTGGTGTTGTGTGTTTAATCTGGTGGTGTGTTGTGTGTTTAATCTGGTGTTGTGTTGTGTGTTTAATCTGGTGTGGTGTGTTTAATCTGGTGGTGTGTTGTGTGTTTAATCTGGTGGTGTGTTGTGTGTTTAATCTGGTGGTGTGTGTTTAATCTGGTGGTGTGGTGTGTGTTTAATCTGGTGTGGTGTGTTTAATCTGGTGGTGTGGTGTGTGTTTAATCTGGTGTTGTGTGTTTAATCTGGTGTGGTGTGTTTAATCTGGTGGTGTGTTGTGTGTTTAATCTGGTGGTGTGTTGTGTGTTTAATCTGGTGTTGTGTGTTTAATCTGGTGGTGTGGTGTGTGTTTAATCTGGTGGTGTGTTTAATCTGGTGGTGTGTTTAATCTGGTGGTGTTGTGTGTTTAATCTGGTGGTGTTGTGTGTTTAATCTGGTGTGGTGTGTTTAATCTGGTGGTGTTGTGTGTTTAATCTGGTGGTGTTGTGTGTTTAATCTGGTGGTGTTGTGTGTTTAATCTGGTGGTGTGTGTTTAATCTGGTGGTGTGGTGTGTGTTTAATCTGGTGTTGTGGTGTGTGTTTAATCTGGTGATGTGGTGTGTGTTTAATCTGGTGATGTGGTGTGTGTTTAATCTGGTGGTGTGGTGTGTGTTTAATCTGGTGATGTGGTGTGTGTTTAATCTGGTGGTGTGGTGTGTGTTTAATCTGGTGGTGTGGTGTGTGTTTAATCTGGTGGTGATGTGTTGTGTGTTTAATCTGGTGGTGATGTGTTGTGTGTTTAATCTGGTGGTGTGTGTTTAATCTGGTGGTGTGGTGTGTGTTTAATCTGGTGTTGTGGTGTGTGTGTTAATCTGGTGATGTGGTGTGTGTTTAATCTGGTGATGTGGTGTGTGTGTTTAATCTGGTGGTGTGGTGTGTGTTTAATCTGGTGGCTGTGGTGTGTGTGTTTAATCTGGTGGTGATGTGTGTGTGTTTAATCTGGTGGTGATGTGTTGTGTGTTTAATCTGGTGGTGTGTGTTTAATCTGGTGGTGTGTGTTTAATCTGGTGGTGGTGTGTTGTGTGTGTTTAATCTGGTGTTGTGGTGTGTGTTTAATCTGGTGTTGTGGTGTGTGTTTAATCTGGTGGTGTGGTGTGTGTTTAATCTGGTGGTGTGTGTGTTTAATCTGGTGGTGTGGTGTCTGTTAACTTGGTGGTGATGTGTTGTGTGTTTAATCTGATGTGATGTGTTGTCCGGTGTTTAATCTGGTGGTGTGTGTGTTTAATCTGGTGGTGTGTGTTTAATCTGGTGGTGTGTGTTTAATCTGGTGTTGTGGTGTGTGTTTAATCTGGTGGTGTGGTGTGTGTTTAATCTGGTGGTGTGGTGTCTGTTTAATCTGGTGGTGATGTGTTGTGTGTTTAATCTGGTGGTGATGTGTTGTGTGTTTAATCTGGTGGTGTGTGTTTAATCTGGTGGTGTGTGTTTAATCTGGTGGTGTGGTGTGTGTTTAATCTGGTGTTGTGGTGTGTGTTTAATCTGGTGGTGTGGTGTGTGTTTAATCTGGTGGTGTGTGTTTAATCTGGTGGTGTGTGTTTAATCTGGTGGTGTGTGTTTAATCTGGTGGTGTGTGTTTAATCTGGTGTTGTGTTGTGTGTTTAATCTGGTGATGTGGTGTGTGTTTAATCTGGTGTTGTGTGTTTAATCTGGTGGTGTGGTGTGTTTAATCTGGTGGTGTGGTGTGTTGTTTAATCTGGTGGTGTTGTTGTGTGTTTAATCTGGTGGTGTTGTTGTGTGTTTAATCTGGTGGTGTTGTTGTGTGTTTAATCTGGTGTTGTTGTGTGTTGTTTAATCTGGTGTTGTTGTGTGTTGTTTAATCTGGTGGTGTTGTTGTGTGTTTAATCTGGTGGTGTTGTTGTGTGTTTAATCTGGTGTTGTTGTGTGTTTAATCTGGTGTTGTTGTGTGTTTAATCTGGTGTTGTGTGTTTAATCTGGTGGTGTGGTGTGTGTTTAATCTGGTGGTGTGTGTTTAATCTGGTGTTGTGTTGTGTGTTTAATCTGGTGTGGTGGTGTGTTTAATCTGGTGGTGTGGTGTGTTGTGTGTTTAATCTGGTGGTGTGGTGTGTTTAATCTGGTGGTGTTGTTGTGTTGTTTAATCTGGTGGTGTTGTTGTGTGTTTAATCTGGTGTTGTTGTGTGTTGTTTAATCTGGTGGCGTTGTTGTGTGTTTAATCTGGTGGTGTGGTGTGTTTAATCTGGTGGTGTGGTGTGTTTAATCTGGTGGTGTGGTGTGTTGTTTAATCTGGTGGTGTTGTTGTGTGTTTAATCTGG
>CM038720.1:1023200-1040700 GCA_021613375.1 Megaleporinus macrocephalus | reverse complement strand
ATCTACTCACCCATCTACACCTTCGTTCATCTACTCACCCATCTACACGTCCGTTCATCTACTCACCCATCTACACGTCCGTTCATCTACTCACCCATCTACACGTCCGTTCATCTACTCACCCATCTACACGTCCGTTCATCTACTCACCCATCTACACGTCCGTTCATCTACTCACCCATCTACACGTCCGTTCATCTACTCACCCATCTACACGTCCGTTCATCTACTCACCCATCTACACCTTCGTTCATCTACTCACCCATCTACACCTTCGTTCATCTACTCACCCATCTACACCTTCGTTCATCTACTCACCCATCTACACGTCCGTTCATCTACTCACCCATCTACACGTCCGTTCATCTACTCACCCATCTACACGTCCGTTCATCTACTCACCCATCTACACGTCCGTTCATCTACTCACCCATCTACACGTCCGTTCATCTACTCACCCATCTACACGTCCGTTCATCTACTCACCCATCTACACCTCCGTTCATCTACTCACCCATCTACACGTCCGTTCATCTACTCACCCATCTACACCTCCGTTCATCTACTCACCCATCTACACGTCCGTTCATCTACTCACCCATCTACACGTCCGTTCATCTACTCACCCATCTACACCTTCGTTCATCTACTCACCCATCTACACCTTCGTTCATCTACTCACCCATCTACACCTTCGTTCATCTACTCACCCATCTACACCTCCGTTCATCTACTCACCCATCTACACCTTCGTTCATCTACTCACCCATCTACACCTCCGTTCATCTACTCACCCATCTACACCTTCGTTCATCTACTCACCCATCTACACGTCCGTTCATCTACTCACCCATCTACACCTTCGTTCATCTACTCACCCATCTACACGTCCGTTCATCTACTCACCCATCTACACGTCCGTTCATCTACTCACCCATCTACACGTCCGTTCATCTACTCACCCATCTACACCTTCGTTCATCTACTCACCCATCTACACCTTCGTTCATCTACTCACCCATCTACACCTTCGTTCATCTACTCACCCATCTACACCTTCGTTCATCTACTCACCCATCTACACCTTCGTTCATCTACTCACCCATCTACACCTTCGTTCATCTACTCACCCATCTACACCTCCGTTCATCTACTCACCCATCTACACCTTCGTTCATCTACTCACCCATCTACACGTCCGTTCATCTACTCCCCCATCTACACGTCCGTTCATCTACTCACCCATCTACACCTTCGTTCATCTACTCACCCATCTACACCTTCGTTCATCTACTCACCCATCTACACCTTCGTTCATCTACTCACCCATCTACACGTCCGTTCATCTACTCACCCATCTACACGTCCGTTCATCTACTCACCCATCTACACGTCCGTTCATCTACTCACCCATCTACACGTCCGTTCATCTACTCACCCATCTACACGTCCGTTCATCTACTCACCCATCTACACGTCCGTTCATCTACTCACCCATCTACACGTCCGTTCATCTACTCACCCATCTACACCTTCGTTCATCTACTCACCCATCTACACCTTCGTTCATCTACTCACCCATCTACACCTTCGTTCATCTACTCACCCATCTACACCTTCGTTCATCTACTCACCCATCTACACCTTCGTTCATCTACTCACCCATCTACACCTTCGTTCATCTACTCACCCATCTACACGTCCGTTCATCTACTCACCCATCTACACCTTCGTTCATCTACTCACCCATCTACACGCCCGTTCATCTACTTACCCATCTACCTGTCAATCCGTCCATCTACCATCTGTCCATCAATCTACCCACCCACCTACCCTTTCATCCGTCTGCCCATCTAGCCCTCTGTCTATCCAACCATCCATCCTTTAATCCAGCCACCCACCTACACCTCCATCTACTTGTTTGTCCGTCCACACCCCCACCCACTAAAACTCTATTACTGCTATGATATTTTACATATCACTATTAAATATGATCAAATGAATAAACACTCTAATGTTTATGTCTAATAATTCTGGTTCATCCTCCTTCCAGAAAAACGGCATTGAGAAGAACCTGGGGCTCGGCAAGCTGTCAGCCTTCGAGGAGAAGCTGGTTGCAGAAGCGATGGGTGAGCTGAAGGGCTCCATCAAGAAAGGAGAGGATTTTGTGGCTAACATGAAGCTGTGAGCGCTTCCTGTGAAACAGTCATTATTTATATACAGCTGTGAATCTGAACCTGCAGAAGAGTCTCAAACTGACTTCCATCTGCTCTCCCAACTGATCAGAACTCTCCACCAATAAACAGTCTTTCCCAAATCAATACGCCTGCTGCTGTTCACTGTGCAGACACGCTGACCGCTGCTCCTCGCGAGCTTCCATACTGCTCCGCGTGTAAACGTGTGGGTGATGACTCTCTGGGTTGATAATACATTTACATAATGTTCACGAATGCTGATTTAATATCTCGGTCCCGCTGCCCGGTCCCGCTGCCCGGTCCCGCTGCCCGGTCCCGCTGGCCGGTCCCGCTGGCCGGTCCCGCTGGCCGGTCCCGCTGGCCGGTCCCGCTGGTCGGTCCACTAATATCAGAAACACTACAGTTTGTTTTTGTCATATGCTTGTAAATATTGCTGGGGCCACAATTAGTCACATGACTTGGGCGGAGTTATACGGTACTCTGGGAAGGTTTTAGGCAGCAGAGGGCATTAGAACAGTTTATCTGGGCAGTGAGCAAGGTGTAAAATATATGGGGTCCTGGGGGGTCTTGAACGCTCTAATTACCCCCTTGGGCCCTCCTGGATGTCCCAGTATCAGAATTCTGGGTCCCTAAAAAGTGTATGCTGTCTGTTTGGGGGGAAATAGAAGCTCAGATTCAGGGGAAGACTGTTAAGCTGCTTAAAGCACAGTCAGTAAGCTTCTGAATTCTTAACCAGAGCTGTAGCATTGCTCTGCCTCAGGGGGGCGCTGTAGCAAATTGGTTCACCCTGTTGGTCCTTCATAGTCCAGCAACTGTAACTATACCTAGAGTACGTCTGACATGGTGGGTTTGTAAATATAAAAATTTTCCTAGTTTGGTAGAAACTGGAGACAAGCTGATCAGTAACATCTCAGTTAACGTGTGGAAAATCAACCAAACTAGAAAAGAGCTTTTCCAGAAGAAGAAAAACTGATCAACCAAATGATCACTGCCACTGAAGCAGTCTCTGGAGAGGGAATTCATAGTCAACTAACATAAGAACCCCCCAAATACCAGTAAGTGTTTCACACACTGCCGGTCTCTATTCTCTCTCCTCAAGAAAGACCAGTATTATCTGTAGTGATCATCCATTACCTGATCTCTCTAATCAATATTTGACTATGTTAGATCAAGAGCTGCTGATGGAGTTGTATGAATCCATGTTACATGTGGAGAAGATATCAGGAACCAAACTTTGTTCTCTTAATGTGTACTATATTAATAATTCCTTTTCTAAACATTTCTAATAACACCTCACACCTCTGGAATCGAGTTAGAACACCAAAAACCACTAGAACCCTTTACCCTGTGATATCAACCCGTCAGAAGAGTTTGGAACACCATCACTGACTACAGGACATCGCCACCCTTTTAATAGTTTCTGTTAATTATTTAGACAGTTTTCTTAAATGTGAATGACTTTGTTTACATTAAAATCCAGATTTTAAAATTTAAAACTTCCACTTTAAAGTGTCCTTAACTGGCTGCAGCACCAAACCATACATAAAAGTTCTACCATAAAAGTCTCAGCTCCGCAAACCCTGTGACTCAAAAACATTAGAGTCAGCTTCTGACCTTCAACAGCAAACCTAAATAAAAAGAGTAAATAAATAAAATAATCTTAGACTTGTTATTATTATTATTATTATTAACATTATTATTGTACATTATTTTGATGTAGCTAAATTATACATTATTTATATGCAGATAAAATAATGTTTAAAGTAGAACTTTTAATTTGTTAAATAACGGTTTAAATGTTAAATTAGCTGTAACAGTCTGGAAGTTTCTGTGTCTCACTGACAGGATTTAGTAAAAGAACTGAAGTAAAATATAACCTACAGCTTACAGTTCGAGTATTTAACCGGGTTTACCTCAGAACCTGAACTGTTCTACACGGATTTAGTCGGTTTTTGTCTCTTTTTAAATGATTTAAATTTCTGAGGTAATTTAGCTGTTCGTTTAGCTGCAGTGTCTTTGTGGTGAGCACAGTTGGATTTAAGATAACTAGCATTATCTTAAAAATCTAATTTCAAATTCAGAAACATGTTTTTGTAAAGAAAATGTAGTAAATTAATGCTGAAATGAACATAATGGAGATGGTTCGGTTTGTAATGCTAATGTTGCTAAATACGTATATATAGCTAATGAAGGCAAATAGCTAAAATACTACACTATAGAGTATACACTATAAAGCGGATCTGGATTATATTTCCACTGAAATATTAGTACATTATTATATATAAAACTATCTAATAAAGTATCTAATAAACATGATTTAGTAATACTTTAACTACAACTATGTCAGTTGAAACTTATTAATATTCATGAAACTCACAGACCGTGGCGGCTGATTGGTCGAGACAACAGACTGAAGGGTGCTTTCTTTTCTTGTTTTAATTTTATTTACACTAAAACAAGTACTAAAAACTGTGAACATGTGTACACGTCACTGTACACAAAACACTGAAATTCTCGGTGAAAAAAAACAACAGATCGGTTTTTGCATATTAAACAGATCGTTAGTCGTTCGCACACTCTGTGACCAATCAGGCCGCGTTGTGCGTAGAGCCTTATGAATATTAATCAGCTGTCCTCTCGCGCTCGTCCCACGGCCGGCACAGAAATGACGGTACTACTTGGCTACGTACCGACGTACGGTTGTTGCCCAGGTGACCAGACTTGCAGCCAATCATGGTTCGAGCTTCGACTGTCCCATTCAAACCACACTGGAGGCAAACCCGGTGCGCGTGCTCGGTAGCATTACGGAGGGTCTGAATCCGGAGGCGGCAGTGAGTCTGCGTGTGTGTGTTTTGTGCTGTAAGTGCGTGTACAGGTGAGTGTGTACAGGTGAGATGCGGGCTGTACCAGGGCAACGGGAGCGCGTGCTCGCCGTGGTGCGCGCGCTGAAAATGGCAGGCATCCGAGTGAGGAACTGGAAGAGCTTCATACAAACACCGAGCCACAGCGAGGTGGGTCAGAAGAGCCCGAGTCCACACTGTTCATGCTGTGAAAGCACTTAGAAGTAAAAGAAACCTTTAAAACCCCTCACGAGGAGCTGAGTTCTCCTAGAGAACCGCAGGGGAACATCTTAGAACATCCATCAGGAAGTTTGTCAGGACTCTGTTCTTCTGTGATTCAGTCCAAAATGAATGGCTGAAGCTGGAAGGGGGGAGACTGTGAGGCTGTCTAAAGTAGAATTCCACCAATTTTTTAAAATTCACCTATAATTAAGTGTTTCAGATGTAAACATTGTGGTTTAGGGTGGGTTTGGTGTGGAATGGTTTAGATTTCTTTATAGTTGTGGTGATAGGAACTAGGGGTGTTCCATATCGTATCGTACACAATAATATCACCAACATTTTTGAATATGGTAAACGATATTATACCCTGAAATATCACACCATATCACCCTAATTATCACACCAGGTACTACTTTTACTGTTTTTAGAAAAAGAAAAATTCACACTTTTCTCATTTCTATTCTATTTCTACTAGAGACAGATTTTATCTCCAGTATCATCTCTTTACTTCAGTTCTGGATATATGGAGATAACCTTAACCATTGACTTCTGTTACAATCTGATAAATTCTTGTATTTTTTAATATCTCAGTTAGTGGTGTACTATATCTTTATATATAACTATATTTATTTTATTTTATTGCAGTAGTGTATTTTTGATTTTTTTTTATTCAATGTTTTGTCATATCACCAAGAGTATCGTTATCGCAAAAATACCATAAAATATCATGATATTATTGTAGGGCCATATCGCCCACCCTAATAGGAACCAGGCCCAGAGTTAGTACTGACAGGTTACAGTCAAACTATCCTTTAGTTCAAGCACTGCGAGAACAAAATCCAGATCTCACTTAAGTGCTTCACACAGAGATAGTCTTCAGTCTGCATTTGTTCCACCATCTGGGCTTCAGGACAGAAGAGTCTCATCTGCCATGTATCCTGAAGCTGAAATACTGATTCTTGACCACTACCTTAAGGAGAGAGTGAGTCCATTTATGGCTTTGTAGACATTAGAGTTAATCTACAGGAGGCCAGTGAAAGGAGCAGCAGTGGCATGAACTTGAGAAGATTGAAGAAGCTGCTGCAGTCTGGATCAGCTGAAGTTTCTGCTGGTCCACAGAGAAAGACCTGCCAGGAGCGAGTAGCAGCACAAAAGACAACATACCTGCTGGACATCGTAGAGGAGACAGAGTCAGGTTCAGAGTATGAGCTGAGAACAATAACTGGTTGTCTAGAGTTACACAGAGGTTTCTTTTGTCTTCTGATGGAACGACCAAGAAGTTCTCGGATGTGATGGCGAAATCGTGGTACCTTACTGCACATACTATGTATACCTGGATTTGAGATCTTCTCTAAACTATCATAAACAGCGTCTCAGAATCAGACAGTGTATTTATAACATCTACTGTAAGAACTTTCTGTGAGGAGCTTCTAGAGGTGGACGTCTGGTTCCATTCACCTCCACTGTGACCAGTTCTGACTGTATCTAGAACAGAGAGTTCTACACTGAACAACTCTGTTTACATCTGATCTGCTAGTAATGCAGGAAATTTAGAAAATGTAATTTTCATTCAGCATTTGAACTCCAGCGTTTTGCTGAAGTGAATGAGAGTAACTGGTTCTTCTCGTCCTCTGAAATCAGTCTTTAACTGCGCTGTAGAACATCTAGACGTGCTGTGTATGTTTTAATTAATTAGTTTAATTAGATGATTTTGGATTAATTAAGGCGTGTGTTGATACCTCTGTCTGCATTTAAAAACAAACGTATCTCAGATAACTCTGTTGAACCTTTCCAGTCGCAGGAGAAACTCCAGGCCTTTGCTTTTGGACGTGAGCTGCAGTTGCTCCCTCAGCATCATCTGACTGAAGCGGACACGGTGCCGCTGTAGGTTCATCTCTTTTGTAAAGTCTTTTTTTTCTTTTTTAATTTAAATCTATATGTGAGTGTTGGAGGATGAGCTGCTGTTTGAAGTGATGTACGGTTTATAAGTGCTCCATGTTTTGTTCTTTTCAGCTTCTTGGTGGAGGCCTGTGAGTATTTATCTCAACATCTGCACACGGAGGGGCTTTTCAGGAAAACCGGCTCACTGAGCCGCATCCGCATCCTACGGGTAGGACACTGATAGGATGAGCTTTCTATTGAAGCTGCCTGTGTTTACACAGCTGGCACTGAGAAGCTAATGTAGCTAACAATAATGGAAGTTTATCCCCCACCAGTTAGCACGGTGCTTACGGTATAGTGAAATAATAGAACATTGATGTCAAACTGTGTGGAGGTGTTTAGTAACAACTAATAGACTTGACTGTGGTTTCTGATGTGGTATGACTCACTGATATCTCAAATTTGGCAGAATTATGGACAATATTCAATTATTTTGATGCACAAAGCTGCTGATGCTGAAACATAATTGAAACTAAATCTATTCACAGCAACACTGCAGAGAAATTTAGCATTTAAGACGAATAACGTGCTCAGGAAGACTCAGGAGGAGCTTCTACCCTGAGGCTGTGACCCTGCTGAACTCTACACCCTCACTTTAGCCTCATTATTGCACTCACTGCACTGTCCTAATACTTTTGCACTACTCATTTTTGCACATCTATCTTTGTAATTTCATACCAGTACAGTTCTGTTTATATTTACAATTCTGTTCATATTACACTGTTTATATCTGTAGTTATTACTTACAATGTTACAACTACTTCAACATATACAGCTCTGTGCACTCTTTACATTTCACTCCTTACTGTATATATGTATAGTAATTTATATTCTATTTTATATACCACCCCTTATCTCACATTCTATATATTTATTTATATACCACCCCCTTATCTCACATTCTATATATTTATTTATATACCACCCCCTTATCTCACACTCTATATATTTATTTATATACCACCCCCTTATCTCACACTCTATATATTTATTTATATACCACCCCCTTATCTCACATTCTATATATTTATTTATATACCACCCCCTTATCTCACATTCTATATATTTATTTATATACCACCCCCTTATCTCACATTCTATATATTTATTTATATACCACCCCCTTATCTCACATTCTATATATTTATTTATATACCACCCCCTTATCTCACATTCTATATATTTATTTATATACCACCCCTTATCTCACATTCTATATATTTATTTATATACCACCCCCTTATCTCACTCTATATATTTATTTATATACCACCCCTTATCTCACACTCTATATATTTATTTATATACCACCCCTTATCTCACATTCTATATATTTATTTATATACCACCCCCTTATCTCACATTCTATATATTTATTTATATACCACCCCCTTATCTCACATTCTATATATTTATTTATATACCACCCCTTATCTCACATTCTATATATTTATTTATATACCACCCCCTTATCTCACACTCTATATATTTATTTATATACCACCCGCTTATCTCACATTCTATATATTTATTTATATACCACCCCTTATCTCACATTCTATATATTTATTTATATACCACCCCCTTATCTCACATTCTATATATTTATTTATATACCACCCCTTATCTCACACTCTATATATTTATTTATATACCACCCCCTTATCTCACTCTATATATTTATTTATATACCACCCCTTATCTCACACTCTATATATTTATTTATATACCACCCCTTATCTCACATTCTATATATTTATTTATATACCACCCCTTATCTCACATTCTATATATTTATTTATATACCACCCCCTTATCTCACATTCTATATATTTATTTATATACCACCCCCTTATCTCAGTCTGTGTACACCTACATTCTATATATTTATTAATATACCACCACATATACAATAATCTCAAACTGTTAGTCATTTCTGTTTTGCTCTTTATGTAAATAATAATGTATTTGGAACTTCTGGTTGGAAACTAACTGCAGTTCATTGGCTTTGTACCTGTAACTCTGACAAAGTTGAATCTAATCTAATCTAATATTTGAGTGTAATTCAGTGTCACCTGTAGAAGATAAACACTTTAATGTGTTGTTCTGAGTATCAGCTGATCTTCTCGTCTCTCCTCAGGCAGACCTGGAGTTGGGCGAGCGAATATTCTGCCCTCCTCTTGATGCGTCGCTGCAGCCGTGTGACGTGGCCTCTCTCCTGAAGCAGTTCCTGCGGGAGCTGCCGCAGCCGCTGATACCGGCGGACCTGCAGGGTCCTCTGTGTCAGACCCAGACGCTGGACGCCGAACGTGACCCTCAGGGGGCGCGAGACAGAGCCACGCTGCTGCTCACGGCGCTGCTGCCCCCAGCACACGCACAAACACTCCGATACCTCTGCACGTTCCTCAGTCGGGTCGCACACAGGTTCGAGTAAACTAAATAACTTTCTAACGGGACTTCCTCGTACGTGTCCTCCCTGTGAGGGTTTATAGGTACCTGTTTTAGCAGACGCTGCTTTCCAGAGTGACTTTCCTATAATTGATCATTTTCCTTATTTTTTTTTCCTTTATTTTCAATAATTGTCCTTTATTTATCACCATGTGTCTTCATCTATATGTGTGTGTTTCTAATACACTGCTGTAATTTCTCAGATGTGATGAGAACAGGATGGAGGTGGGCAATCTGGCGCTGGTAATGGCCCCTAACCTGCTGCAGTGTCCAGGTCAGCCCTGCAGGCTAACAGTCCACACCGAGAAACAGCTGGACCAACAAACAGCGGTCATCAAAGCACTGATATCACACGCTGATCGCATTGGTAAAAAAAAAGTTTCCAAGGTTTCAAAAATATAAGAAGTTATTTCTTATTATTTGTGATTGAAGTGACAAAAAAAAAAATCTCCTGTGTTTCATCATGTGATCTGCGTCTGTCAGGAGTTTTGCCTTCTTTTGTTCTGGACTCACTGGGATCAGTGGACGGGAATGATTCCACTCCTCCAGCAGATGGCGCTACATTCAGTAGAAGAACTGGACTTAGTGTGTACAGAAGTCTGAGGAGACAGAGGAGGAGAAGTGTTGGAGGTAGGACTTCTGAAGCTTTAAAGAGGAGATGCTCAGCTACGCTCATGTAGGACAACAGGCCATCCAGTCAGGAAGCATATTTAAAAATTCAGTTTATTCTATTGTTCTTTAATGTTTTATCTGAGTTTAAGTTGTTCAAAACCGCGGTCTACTTTAATTTGTGTCTCAGAAAGAAACCCCCAGGGTATGTACTGTTTCTGTGTGTTTACTGCTGCTCATGTTTTAAGAGATTTTCGTAGATGCGTTCTCCAAACTGAAGCCTGGTCGGACGCCCACTGGACCACCTATAACCTTAGAGGCTCCGTTAGGTAAACTACGAATCATGATGTGATCTGTTTTTATCCATCAACATATTTGTAGCTGTAAACAGAAATGTGTATTTATAGTTTTAAGTTTGTAAAATTTGTGTTATTCTTAAACCTTGTCTGCTCTGCAGAAGGCCAGCTGCTCTCCAGAAGTCCAAACCCACAATCCCCGAGCACAGTTAAACGCAAGGCGTCTGAGGAAGGCGTGCCGGAGGTGGAGGGATCTGCCAAAAAGAGGTACGGAGCGCTCAGCCGAGATATCAGACGTGAAAATGAACTTGATGCGTTATTAAGATGCATTGTTGATGTTTTTGTTGATTCTGTGAGCGTTCAGGCGTTCGCTACATGACCTCAGGGTGGACAGCCAGTCGATCAGCAGTCATTCTGCAGACGGTGAGTCAGTTTTAGTGAAACCAGAGCTGCTCGTCTTTAATCTAAACCCTAAAAACCCACCTGTTCTGTTATTGTCTGTGTATGATCAGAATCCACAGGCGGTCCGAGTCCTCAGGCTGTGAAGGACAGCAAAGATGATCTCCACCCCAACATAACAAAGAGGAGGAGTCAAATAAGAGGACACAGAAAGTCATATCGGTGAGTCTGCCACCAGGGGGCACTGTTAGTAATCACAGCCTGTGATATCCGGCATTGTTTATGTAAATGTAGTGGTTTTAACAGCCGTCCGCTCTGTTTTCTTAGACTTAAACACTGTTCGACCGCTGTTAAGAGATAATGTTTCTGTCCTGACGAATACTAGAGGAAGACTGACCATCAGGGCCTCCTCCTCACTGAACACCAACCAGCTCTCCTCTTCATTTGTGCCATCTTCTACACCCTCGACTGCATCACTGTGTGATCCTGATGTGGCAGCATTAAGATATGATGGGACTGTTTTCAGTCAGAGACTGCCTCTACCTGAGCAGTTTCTAAAGCTTTTACCTTCCAGACTCAGATTCTCTTAGTTACATTTTAAATTTATCTTATTAAACTGTAAATACTGTTTGACCAGAGGAGGACGGGTCTCCTCTTGTGGGTCTTGGTTCCTACCAAGGTTTTTTCCTCCAGTCTGAGGGAGTTTTTTCTTGCCACCGTCGCCTCTGGCTTGCTCCCAGGGGGAGACGTGCTGTGACTTCATGTTTTCAAACTCCCGTAAAACTGCTTTGTGACAACATCATTGTAAAAAGCTCTGTGTCCTCCTCAGGCCTCCAAAGCAAGAGGACAGCGTTCACTGCAGGAGAAGGTCACTGCGCTTCTTCACCATGGCTGGTAGCAGCAACGGCAGCCCTGTGAGTTTCTACAGCCCTTTTTATTTCATCTTTATTATTTTTATTAAACATATTTTTTGCACCTATTGGTTTTAAGGTGCCATAAAAGCATTTATTCACTATTTAAATTGGTCTCTGAGGTTCCACATAGAAGGTTTGTGTGTTTCATTGGTGAACCAGATGTAGTTTTACACCCATTTACACTCTTTGATCTGGTTCTAGAATTAAACACTGTTATCGTTTTTTGTTAACCTCACGTGTAATTAATTGGCTGGTTACATTTAGACACCATGATGATCACACAGAAGCAACACAGACCAAATAAAATGATCCTCTGTGTAAATAAGCTCCACCCACATACGATTTAGTGAGCTATGCTAGTTTCTTTGAGCTGCTGGTCACTAACGTTACCTATACTAGCTACTCTCTTTGATCTGGACATCAAACACAAAGTAGATGAAAGGTGTCTCTGTGGAACTTTCAGTTGAAGATGATCTGCTTCAACCAGCACACAGTGATCCACTCACACAGCATGGCTGCTACTTCCAGTCACTGTTGGAGGTTGTGGTGCTAATAAAGGTGGAGCTGCTCGTCTCTTCAGTCTCTTCAGTGTTGAACGCTGAGCTGAAGCTGCTCCATGGTGTCCGAGTGTTGGAGAAACTGTCCGGAGTGAAACGTACAGACTGCAGAGTTAAAGTTGTTCAGGATTCTGTTAAAGATGTTGGAAGTTCAGCAGCTGGTTTTGGGAATTCTCCGTTCCACCTTAAACGCTGCTGTGGTTCCATTCTGGCGTCTGTAGGAGCTGCAGAGTTTAAGGTGGAACATTAGATGAAGAATGTGGAGAAGAGGAACTTCAGGCTGGTTTAAAGATCAACATGGAGCTCTGACAGTTGGGTTGTTTGTTGGGAAGGAATGAAAAGTGGTGACGTTCCCTTCACAGCCTGGAACTCTGGATTTCTCCACCACCGTTCTGGTTGCTGGTTGGTGTTGTGGTTGTGTGTAAGTGTTCTGGTTGGTGTTGTGGTTGTGTGTAAATGTTCTGGTTGCTGGTTGGTGTTGTGGTTGTGTGTAAATGTTCTGGTTGGTGTTGTGGTTGTGTGTAAATGTTCTGGTTGCTGGTTGGTGTTGTGGTTGTGTGTAAGTGTTCTGGTTACTGGTTGTTGTTGTGGTTGTGTGTAAATGTTCTGGTTGCTGGTTGGTGTTGTGGTTGTGTGTAAATGTTCTGGTTGCTGGTTGGTGCTGTGGTTGTGTGTAAATGTTCTGGTTGTTGTTGTGGTTGTGTGTAAATGTTCTGGTTGCTGGTTGGTGTTGTGGTTGTGTGTAAATGTTCTGGTTGCTGGTTGGTGTTGTGGTTGTGTGTAAGTGTTCTGGTTGGTGTTGTGGTTGTGTGTAAATGTTCTGGTTGCTGGTTGGTGTTGTGGTTGTGTGTAAATGTTCTGGTTGGTGTTGTGGTTGTGTGTAAATGTTCTGGTTGGTGTTGTGGTTGTGTGTAAATGTTCTGGTTGCTGGTTGGTGTTTTGGTTGTGTGTAAATGTTCTGGTTGCTGGTTGGTGTTGTGGTTGTGTGTAAATGTTCTGGTTGGTGTGGTGGTTGTGTGTAAATGTTCTGGTTGCCGGTTGGTGTGGTGGTTGCGTGTAAATGTTCTGGTTGCCGGTTGGTGTGGTGGTTGCGTGTAAATGTTCTGGTTGCCGGTTGGTGTTGTGGTGGTTGCGTGTAAATGTTCTGGTTGCCGGTTGGTGTTGTGGTGGTTGCGTGTAAATGTTCTGGTTGCTGGTTGTTGTTGTGGTTGTGTGTAAATGTTCTGGTTGCTGGTTGGTGTTGTGGTGGTGTGTAAATGTTCTGGTTGCTGGTTGGTGTTGTGATTGTGTGTAAATGTTCTGGTTGCCGGTTGGTGGTGTGTAAATGTTCTGGTTGCTGGTTGGTGTTGTGTAGATGTTCTGGTTGCTGGTTGGTGTTGTGTAGATGTTCTGGTTGCTGGTTGGTGTTGTGTAGATGTTCTGGTTACTGGTTGGTTTGGTGGTTGTGTGTAAATGTTCTGGTTACTGGTTGGTGTGGTGGTTGTGTGTAAATGTTCTGGTTACTGGTTGGTTTGGTGGTTGTGTGTAAATGTTCTGGTTACTGGTTGGTGTGGTGGTTGTGTGTAAATGTTCTGGTTGCTGGTTGGTGTGGTGGTTGTGTGTAAATGTTCTGGTTGCTGGTTGGTGTGGTGGTGGTGTGTAAATTTTCTGGTTGCTGGTTGGTGTTGTGGTGGTGTGTAAATGTTCTGGTTACTGGTTGGTTTGGTGGTTGTGTGTAAATGTTCTGGTTACTGGTTGGTTTGGTGGTTGTGTGTAAATGTTCTGGTTACTGGTTGGTGTGGTGGTGTGTAAATGTTCTGGTTGCCGGTTGGTGTTGTGGTTGTGTGTAAATGTTCTGGTTGCCGGTTGGTGTTGTGTAAATGTTCTGGTTACTAGTTGGTTTGGTGGTTGTGTGTAAATGTTCTGGTTACTGGTTGGTGTGGTGGTGGTGTGTAAATGTTCTGGTTGCCGGTTGGTGTTGTGGTGGTGGTGTGTAAATGTTCTGGTTGCCGGTTGGTGTTGTGTAAATGTCCTGGTTGCTGGTTGGTTTGGTGGTTGTGTGTAAATGTCCTGGTTGCTGGTTGGTGTTGTGGTGGTGGTGTGTAAATGTTCTGGTTGCTGGTTGGTGTTGTGGTGGTGGTGTGTAAATGTTCTGGTTGCTGGTTGGTGTTGTGGTGGTGTGTAAATGTTCTGGTTGCTGGTTGGTGTTGTGGTTGTGTGTAAATGTTCTGGTTGATGGTTGGTGTTGTGGTTGTGTGTAAATGTTCTGGTTGATGGTTGGTGTTGTGGTTGTGTGTAAATGTCCTGGTTGCTGGTTGGTGTTGTGGTTGTGTGTAAATGTTCTGGTTCCCGGTTGGTGTTGTGGTTGTGTGTAAATGTTCTGGTTGCCGGTTGGTGTTGTGGTTGTGTGTAAATGTTCTGGTTACTGGTTGGTGTGGTGGTTGTGTGTAAATGTTCTGGTTGCTGGTTGGTTTGGTGGTTGTGTGTAAATGTCCTGGTTGCTGGTTGGTGTTGTGGTGGTGGTGTGTAAATGTTCTGGTTGCTGGTTGGTGTTGTGGTTGTGTGTAAATGTTCTGGTTGGTGTTGTGGTTGTGTATAAATGTTCTGGTTGCTGGTTGGTGTTGTGGTTGTGTGTAAATGTTCTGGTTGGTGTTGTGGTTGTGTGTAAATGTTCTGGTTGTTGGTTGGTGTTGTGGTTGTGTGTAAATGTTCTGGTTGCTGGTTGGTGTTGTGGTTGTGTGTAAATGTCCTGGTTGCTGGTTGGTGTTGTGGTGGTTGTGTGTAAATGTTCTGGTTGCTGGTTGGTGTTGTGGTTGTGTGTAAATGTCCTGGTTGCTGGTTGGTGTTGTGGTGGTTGTGTGTAAATGTTCTGGTTGCTGGTTGGTGTTGTGGTTGTGTGTAAATGTTCTGGTTACTGGTTGGTGTGGTGGTTGTGTGTAAATGTTCTGGTTACTGGTTGGTGTGGTGGTTGTGTGTAAATGTTCTGGTTGCCGGTTGGTGTTGTGGTGGTGGTGTGTAAATTTTCTGGTTGCTGGTTGGTGTTGTGATTGTGTGTAAATGTTCTGGTTACTGGTTGGTTTGGTGGTGGTGTGTAAATGTTCTGGTTACTGGTTGGTGTGGTGGTGTGTAAATGTTCTGGTTGCCGGTTGGTGTTGTGGTGGTGGTGTGTAAATGTTCTGGTTGCCGGTTGGTGTTGTGTAAATGTTCTGGTTACTGGTTGGTTTGGTGGTTGTGTGTAAATGTTCTGGTTACTGGTTGGTGTTGTGGTTGTGTGTAAATGTTCTGGTTGCCGGTTGGTGGTGTGTAAATGTTCTGGTTGCCGGTTGGTGTTGTGGTTGTGTGTAAATGTTCTGGTTGCCGGTTGGTGTTGTGGTTGTGTGTAAATGTTCTGGTTGCTGGTTGGTGTTGTGGTTGTGTGTAAATGTTCTGGTTACTGGTTGGTGTGGTGGTTGTGTGTAAATGTTCCGGTTGCCGGTTGGTGTTGTGGTGGTGGTGTGTAAATGTTCTGGTTGCCGGTTGGTGTTGTGGTGGTGGTGTGTAAATGTTCTGGTTGCCGGTTGGTGTTGTGGTGGTGGTGTGTAAATGTTCTGGTTGCCGGTTGGTGTGGTGGTTGTGTGTAAATGTTCTGGTTGCTGGTTGGTGTTGTGGTGGTTGTGTGTAAATGTTCTGGTTGGTGTGGTGGTTGTGTGTAAATGTTCTGGTTGCTGGTTGGTGTTGTGGTTGTGTGTAAATGTTCTGGTTGCCGGTTGGTGTTGTGGTTGTGTGTAAATGTTCTGGTTGCTGGTTGGTGTTGTGGTTGTGTGTAAATGTTCTGGTTGCTGGTTGGTGTTGTGGTTGTGTGTAAATGTTCTGGTTGCTGGTTGGTGTTGTGGTTGTGTGTAAATGTTCTGGTTGCTGGTTGGTGTTGTGGTGGTTGTGTGTAAATGTTCTGGTTGCCGGTTGGTGTTGTGGTGGTGGTGTGTAAATGTTCTGGTTGCCGGTTGGTGTTGTGTAAATGTTCTGGTTACTGGTTGGTTTGGTGGTTGTGTGTAAATGTTCTGGTTACTGGTTGGTGTTGTGGTTGTGTGTAAATGTTCTGGTTGCCGGTTGGTGGTGTGTAAATGTTCTGGTTGCCGGTTGGTGTTGTGGTTGTGTGTAAATGTTCTGGTTGCTGGTTGGTGTTGTGGTTGTGTGTAAATGTTCTGGTTGCTGGTTGGTGTTGTGGTTGTGTGTAAATGTTCTGGTTGCTGGTTGGTGTTGTGGTGGTGTGTAAATGTTCTGGTTGCTGGTTGGTGTTGTGGTTGTGTGTAAATGTTCTGGTTGCTGGTTGGTGTTGTGGTTGTGTGTAAATGTTCTGGTTGCCGGTTGGTGTTGTGGTTGTGTGTAAATGTTCTGGTTGCCGGTTGATGGTGTGTAAATGTTCTGGTTGCCGGTTGGTGTTGTGTAAATGTTCTGGTTCAGGGTATGTACAGTTCTGAGGATACTTACTGCTGCTTGTCTTTGAACAGTCTCTCAGTGTGACCACCAGTGATGACCCTGAACTGCGCCTGAGTGCCTGCAGAAAACTCCATGATGATAAACCTTCAAACTCAGACTGTGAGACGTCACTGAAGATACCGTTTATTCTGATAGATGGACCAGGGACAGGTTTGGTTGATGTTTTATCTTAATAGACTTCAGTAGTACTTGAAGACCTTACCTAACACACACACACACCTCTGCTTTCTGAACGACTTCTGTTTTGCAGTTATAATCGGAAGTGAAGTAGACGATGATCCCGACCTTCTGAACTGTAGTTTTGTGGAGAACCCTGAAGACGCTTTGCCTCCGGAGTCTCCAGGGACTTTCCCAGACTTTCAGAGACAGGACAGTGAGGAACCTGTAGATGATGGTGGTGGTGGTGATTGTAATTGTGGTGATGATGATGATGATCACTGGGTCATGTTGGAGGATGGTGATTCAGAAGTGGTTGTAGAATACAAGCTAACTCAAACTACTGACCAAACTGAGATCCAGCCTCAGACAGCGAATGAGAGCCCAAAGACAGACGATACAGCAAAGATGGTGGAACAGCATCCACAGCCACCTGTGGAAACCAAACCAACGAAGAGAACCTCCAAG
>CM038720.1:1005700-1018200 GCA_021613375.1 Megaleporinus macrocephalus | reverse complement strand
GCTGAGGCCAACACAACACTCGTCTGTATTCTGATTGGTGGAAATTTGAATGACTCATTGGGTACAACCAGCACTTCAGTAGCCTGTTTCAGTAGTCCATCTCAGTAGTCTGTCTCAGTAGTCCATCTCAGTAGTCTGTCTCAGTAGTCCATCTCAGTAGTCTGTTTCATTAGCTGTTTCAGTAGTCTATCTCAGTAGTCCATCTCAGTAGTCTGTCTCAGTAGTCCATATCTCAGTAGTCTGTCTCAGTAGTCCATATCTCAGTAGTCTGTCTTAGTAGTCCATCTCAGTAGTCTGTTTCATTAGCTGTTTCAGTAGTCTATCTCAGTAGTCCATCTCAGTAGTCTGTCTCAGTAGTCCATATCTCAGTAGTCTGTCTTAGTAGTCCATCTCAGTAGTCTGTTTCATTAGCTGTTTCAGTAGTCTATCTCAGTAGTGTCTCAGTAGTGCCTCAGTAGTGCCTCAGTAGTGTCTCAGTAGTGCCTCAGTAGTGCCTCAGTAGTGTCTCAGTAGTCTGTCTCAGTAGTCTGTCTCAGTAGTGTCTCAGTAGTGTCTCAGTAGTCTGTCTCAGTAGTGCCTCAGTAGTGCCTCAGTAGTGCCTCAGTAGTGTCTCAGTAGTGTCTCAGTAGTCTGTCTCAGTAGTGTCTCAGTAGTGTCTCAGTAGTCTGTCTCAGTAGTGTCTCAGTAGTGTCTCAGTAGTCTGTCTCAGTAGTGTCTCAGTAGTGTCTCAGTAGTCTGTCTCAGTAGTGCCTCAGTAGTCTGTCTCAGTAGTGTCTCAGTAGTCTGTCTCAGTAGTGTCTCAGTAGTGTCTCAGTGTAGTCAGATAAAGACTCAGTTCAGTCAGATGTATAATTTACTCACTCTAGTCAGACGAATGTGGCCCGAGCAGGTTGAACACTAGTAAACACGTGTTGACTGTAAATATAACTGTAAACAAGTGTTTACTCTTCAGGTTATAAGTGTGAGGTCCTGGTGCTCTGCAGGGCGACTGCAGCAGTAGAGCTTCCGTCAGTACTTTTAATAAAGACTGGAATTAAACACCGATATCAGATGTGTATACGTTTGTGTACTCACTACCTTCCCCTTCCCCGTCATGAGGAGTGAGTTAGAGTGTAAAGAGGTGCTAGTGGTACTCGTGAGTACTGAGGTATTGTTCAGCTGTACTGTAAGAGTGTCTCTGGTTGTTTAAAGCGCTGTAGAGTGACGGGGGCAGGTGGCTGGATGTTCAGGCATTGTTATCTATTTATACCGGAGCCGGAGCCGGAGCTGCAGTCGGGGAATGAGACTGAACTTTGCTGAGCAGGCCTGGATGTGTTGGGGGGGGTTAGTTTAACACACTGTTACAGCTGAGCCCCCCCCCCATATACATTCACAGTGAGAGCTGACCAGACTAAAGTACAGCCCCTCACACGGGCGGGGTTAGTTTACATGCACTTAATAATCTGATAACTTAATTAGATTTATGTGCAGTTGAGTAATTACATAACCTGGAAAGTCCAGGTCTGCAGGAGTCAGACAGTAATCAGATTTCTGAGATTGTTCATTTATTTGAATATTGAAATAAATCAGAGTAAGACTATACATACACTGAGAAACACTAAACTAAACTGTGTGTGTGTTTAAAACTCACTGTGGTTGAGTGACTGACTGATGCGTGATCAGACAGTGTCCTTGCTCTTACGTCATAAATAAGTGACCCACAGCTGTGAGGTCAGGGGTACATTCCAATCACCTAAACTTCTCCACAGCGTCTCCAACACGTCTCAGATGATTTCAGGAAAGTTAGTCACTCATTTAGAACTTGATGCAGCTACACGTCTCCAAAACGTTGGGACAGGATTTCGTCCACCATCGCGTATCATCAACTCTTCAACAGCAGTCTGTACACGTCTGGGAAGTGAGGAGACCAACTGCTGGAATTCTGGAGAGGAACGTTCTTCATTCTGGTCAGATGTTGGATTCTAGCTGCTCAGCATGTTCTGGATCTTCTCTGCTGGATTTTTTGCTTCATGAAGAATGTTTTACTGGTGAAGGTCTGGACTGCAGCCTTCATCCCTTCATCCCTTTATCATCACCAAAACTGTTCCTTCATCACTTCATCATCACCAACACTGTTCCTTCATCACTTTATCATCACCAACACTGTTCCTTCATCACTTTATCATCACCAACACTGTTCCTTCATCACTTCATCATCACCAACACTGTTCCTTCATCCCTTTATCATCACCAACACTGTTCCTTCATCACTTTATCATCACCAACACTGTTCCTTCATCCCTTTATCATCACCAACACTGTTCCTTCATCCCTTTATCATCACCAACACTGTTCCTTCATCCCTTTATCATCACCAAAACTGTTCCTTCATCACTTTATCATCACCAACACTGTTCCTTCATCACTTTATCATCACCAACACTGTTCCTTCATCCCTTTATCATCACCAACACTGTTCCTTCATCACTTTGTCATCACCAACACTGTTCCTTCATCCCTTTATCATCACCAACACTGTTCCTTCATCACTTTATCATCACCAACACTGTTCCTTCATCCCTTTATCATCACCAACACTGTTCCTTCATCCCTTTATCATCACCAACACTGTTCCTTCATCCCTTTATCATCACCAACACTGTTCCTTCATCACTTTGTCATCACCAACACTGTTCCTTCATCCCTTTATCATCACCAACACTGTTCCTTCATCCCTTTATCATCACCAAAACTGTTCCTTCATCACTTTATCATCACCAACACTGTTCCTTCATCCCTTTATCATCACCAACACTGTTCCTTCATCCCTTTATCATCACCAAAACTGTTCCTTCATCACTTTATCATCACCAACACTGTTCCTTCATCCCTTTATCATCACCAACACTGTTCCTTCATCACTTTATCATCACCAACACTGTTCCTTCATCACTTCATCATCACCAACACTGTTCCTTCATCCCTTTATCATCACCAACACTGTTCCTTCATCCCTTTATCATCACCAACACTGTTCCTTCATCCCTTTATCATCACCAACACTGTTCCTTCATCCCTTTATCATCACCAACACTGTTCCTTCATCCCTTTATCATCACCAACACTGTTCCTTCATCCCTTTATCATCACCAAAACTGTTCCTTCATCACTTTATCATCACCAACACTGTTCCTTCATCCCTTTATCATCACCAACACTGTTCCTTCATCACTTTATCATCACCAACACTGTTCCTTCATCACTTTATCATCACCAGTATAATCAGTTTTACCTTTTTTAAAAGTTTGTTTTGTAACACAGCTGTCTAGGAAAAGGAAGACTATGTGCAGTCTAGACTTTCAGCTCTCTAGATTTTGGAGGAAGTATTTTTATTGGTTGATGATGTTATAAAACCCACTTAGGTACTGAAATGTTTGGTTGGTGCCATAAAGTACTGAATTTTGATACCAAGCATTGCTTTCTAGTGTTTCTAACAGCGCCTTCTTTTTATAGGGTCATTAACAGAAGCTGGAAGGTGCTCAGTGTTTGGAATGGTCAGCGCAGTGTGTGTGTGTGTGTGTGTGTGTGTGTTCCTAAGAGTGTGATGGTCATCTAACATAACAGAGCCTGTTAATTTTGTATCAGGTTCTGTTAACCGTAGAGGCTGGCTGGGTTAATCCAGCTGTAACTAGCGCTAACAGCGAACCGAGCGAACACGGAAAGCCTTTAAACACGTCCCTGAGCGGCATTCGGGCGGAGAGCCAGCGTGATGCTGCTCTCTCTGGGTCTATATATACCCGGGAAGAAGGATTAGCAGCTCTCTCGGTCACTCCATGAGCAGCAGCTGGCTGTTTCTGTCTATTTAAAACATGTATTACATGTTCCCTCTGTTTTAATGAGAGCGATCTCTGTTCTGTTGTTCATGTTTGGAGCGGTGAAGATGTGGGCTCAGCGAATGAGCAGAGCGGCTCCGAAGACACCTTTAAGTCTCGTGTCCCTGTGTAACTTTAAAGGGCCGATACCCTTCAGTCTTATCATGTTTTGTGTACCAAATACAGGTGTACTAGCTTTTTACATGATTACTTTCCAGCATCTCTTTATCCCTCACAGTTCAACAGGCAGTTTTCTTACTGTGCCTTAAAAACAAAGACTACAAAGAAAACTGTAAAAATAGTCAAATAAACATATTATATCTACAGATACATCTTTATATCTTATTCTAAACTACTGGATGTTGACTGTTACTGAAGTTACTGGAAGTTTGTTACTGAAGTTACTGGATGTTTGTTACTGAAGTTACTGGATGTTTGTTACTGAAGTTACTGGAAGTTTGTTACTGAAGTTACTGGATGTTTGTTACTGAAGTTACTGGAAGTTTGTTACTGAAGTTACTGGATGTTTGTTACTGAAGTTACTGGATGTTTGTTACTGAAGTTACTGGAAGTTTGTTACTGAAGTTACTGGATGTTGATTGTTACTGAAGTTACTGGATGTTTGTTACTGAAGTTACTGGATGTTTGTTACTGAAGTTACTGGATGTTTGTTACTGAAGTTACTGGATGTTTGTTACTGAAGTTACTGGAAGTTTGTTACTGAAGTTACTGGATGTTGATTGTTACTGAAGTTACTGGATGTTTGTTACTGAAGTTACTGGATGTTTGTTACTGAAGTTACTGGATGTTGATTGTTACTGAAGTTACTGGATGTTTGTTACTGAAGTTACTGGATGTTTGTTACTGAAGTTACTGGATGTTTGTTACTGAAGTTACTGGATGTTGATTGTTACTGAAGTTACTGGAAGTTTGTTACTGAAGTTACTGGATGTTTGTTACTGAAGTTACTGGATGTTTGTTACTGAAGTTACTGGATGTTTGTTACTGAAGTTACTGGATGTTGATTGTTACTGAAGTTACTGGATGTTTGTTACTGAAGTTACTGGATGTTTGTTACTGAAGTTACTGGATGTTTGTTACTGAAGTTACTGGAAGTTGATTGTTACTGAAGTTACTGGATGTTTGTTACTGAAGTTACTGGATGTTGATTGTTACTGAAGTTACTGGATGTTTGTTACTGAAGTTACTGGAAGTTGACTGTTACTGAAGTTACTGGATGTTTGTTACTGAAGTTACTGGATGTTTGTTACTGAAGTTACTGGATGTTTGTTACTGAAGTTACTGGAAGTTGACTGTTACTGAAGTTACTGGATGTTTGTTACTGAAGTTACTGGATGTTTGTTACTGAAGTTACTGGATGTTTGTTACTGAAGTTACTGGATGTTGACTGTTACTGAAGTTACTGGATGTTTGTTACTGAAGTTACTGGATGTTTGTTACTGAAGTTACTGGATGTTTGTTACTGAAGTTACTGGAAGTTGACTGTTACTGAAGTTACTGGATGTTTGTTACTGAAGTTACTGAATGTTGACTGTTACTGAAGTTACTGGATGTTTGTTACTGAAGTTACTGGATGTTTGTTACTGAAGTTACTGGATGTTTGTTACTGAAGTTACTGGAAGTTGACTGTTACTGAAGTTACTGGATGTTTGTTACTGAAGTTACTGGATGTTTGTTACTGAAGTTACTGGAAGTTGACTGTTACTGAAGTTACTGGATGTTTGTTACTGAAGTTACTGGATGTTTGTTACTGAAGTTACTGGATGTTGACTGTTACTGAAGTTACTGGATGTTTGTTACTGAAGTTACTGGAAGTTTGTTACTGAAGTTACTGGATGTTTGTTACTGAAGTTACTGGATGTTTGTTACTGAAGTTACTGGATGTTGATTGTTACTGAAGTTACTGGATGTTTGTTACTGAAGTTACTGGATGTTTGTTACTGAAGTTACTGGATGTTTGTTACTGAAGTTACTGGATGTTGACTGTTACTGAAGTTACTGGATGTTTGTTACTGAAGTTACTGGAAGTTTGTTACTGAAGTTACTGGAAGTTTGTTACTGAAGTTACTGGATGTTTGTTACTGAAGTTACTGGATGTTTGTTACTGAAGTTACTGGAAGTTGACTGTTACTGAAGTTACTAGATATTGACTGTTACTGGAGTTACTGGAGGTTGATTGTTACTGAAGTTACTGGATGTTGACTGTTACTGAAGTTACTGGATGTTGGTGGTTACTGGAGTCACTGGAGGTTGATGGTTACTGGAGTTACTGGAGGTTGATTGTTACTGAAGTTACTGGATGTTGATTGTTACTGAAGTTACTGGATGTTGATTGTTACTGAAGTTACTGGATGTTGATTGTTACTGAAGTTACTGGATGTTGATTGTTACTGAAGTTACTGGAGGTTGATTGTTACTGAAGTTACTGGATGTTGATTGTTACTGAGGTTACTGGATGTTGACTGTTACTGGAGTTACTGGAGGTTGGTGGTTACTGGAGTCACTGGAGGTTGATGGTTACTGGAGTTACTGGAGGTTGATTGTTACTGAAGTTACTGGAGGTTGATGGTTACTGGAGTTACTAGATATTGACTGTTACTGGAGTTACTGGAGGTTGGTGGTTACTGGAGTTACTGGAGGTTGATGGTTACTGGAGTTACTGAGAACAATAAGAGTATATTTTGCCCGGGACTCAGTGTGAAACAGTAGATTATGTAATCCTGAAAGAGCTGAAAAGGTAACAGTACACCTACTCAGCTGAGACTCATCCACTTCTACTGCAGCGCTGTTATATGAGAGCCTAGCGGGCTTTTTCTACGTACTGCTGCCTCACCGAGAGTGAGCGGTTTATTATTGTATCAGTGGGTCAGTACAGGGCACGGCGCCGCACACTGCTGGAAAAGGTCCAGTTCCTCACTCTGATGTGTTTCTAAAGGTGGAGGAATCTTTGTTTTTCAGTACGTTCTAATAACTATCCACTGGAGAACATATGAGCTGAAGTTTTGTAGATGTTAGTGAAACTCTGGAACCGGTTATGGTCGTACGTGTGGCGTTGGCAGGCTCTGATGCTGTTTCCTGTGTTTGGATCTGGAGGCTTTTGTTTTGGGTCAGATTCTTTTCTTCTGCCTGATCAATCACTCTGAAAGTTTATGCACAGCTTAGCTGCGATATCAGCATGTTTGGGCCCCTGTGTATGGCCCCTGACCTTGGGTCATGTGTTTGCCCCAATATGTATGGCCACTGTAGTTCAGCCATCTGTGCTTGGCCTCCAGGTTCGATCTCGGTGGTTGGGGCCTCTGTGTTTTCCCTGGGGTCAGCTCTTGTTTTTCATGTCTGTGTTTGACCAAAGTGTGTGTGGCCCCTGTGTTTTACCTCCTGGGAATTTGGCCCCTCTGATTTACCTTCTGTGTTGTAGACCCTGTGATTCTGTGTTGTAAAACCCCATGGGTTTTAGGCCTCATCAGGTTTGGATTCTGTCTTTGATCACCTGTCAGTTTGGCCCTTGTGTTTTAGCTTGTGAATTTTGGCCCCTGTTTTGGCCTCTGTATTGTGGCGCCCTGTTACAGCCAATGTGTTTTAGCCCCTTGGTTTTTAACTGCTATTTTAACCCTTGTGTGTGTGGCCCCTGTGTTGGGTGCTGTGTTCTGACCCTTGTAAGTGTGGCCCCTGTGTTTGGCGCTGCAGAGCAGAGGTCGTGCTCAGGCTGCTGTGTTAGTGTGTCCTGAGGGAGGTGGAATATGTGAATGTGTGAATAGCAGGTGCTGGAGCCTGAAATAGAGGGACAGAGAGAGAGATGGGGGGGTAAAGGAGGAATGATGGTGGAGAAGAATGATCTGAGGGCCTCCAGACCTCTTTACAGTCCCTGCCTTATAGAAACCAGCGTCTGGTCTCCTCTATTATACAGCTGCCTTTACTGACTTTACCCCCCACCATAACCCAAACCACACACACACACACACACACACACACACACACACACACACACACACATACATACATACATACATACACACACACATACACACACACATACACACACATACACACATACATACATACATACATACATACATACACACACACACACATACACACACACACACACACACACACACACATACATACATACATACATACACACACATACACACATACATACATACACACACACACACACACACATACACACACACATACACACACACACACACACACACACACACACACACACACACATACATACATACATACATACACACACACATACACACACACATACACACACATACACACATACATACATACATACATACATACATACACACACACACACATACACACACACACACACACACACACACACATACATACATACATACATACACACACATACACACATACATACATACACACACACACACACACACATACACACACACATACACACACATACACACACACACACACACACACACACATACACACACATACACACATACATACACACACACACACACACACACACACATACATACACACACACATACATACACACACACTACAGTTTCTCATTAGGTTGAATGTATAACTCTAAATGTAGGTATTGTATATAAACTGAGTTACAGTTTCTCATTAGGTTGAGTGTATAACTCTAAATGTAGGTATTGTATATAAACTGAGTTTCAGTTTCTCATTAGGTTGAATGTATAACTCTAAATATCGGTACTGTTCATAATATGAGTTACAGTTTCTCATTAGGTTGAGTGTATAACTCTAAATGTAGGTATTGTATATAAACTGAGTTACAGTTTCTCCTTAGGTTGAATGTATAACTCTAAATGTAGGTATTGTATATAAACTGAGTTACAGTTTCTCCTTAGGTTGAATGTATAACTCTAAATGTAGGTATTGTATATAAACTGAGTTACAGTTTCTCATTAGGTTGAATGTATAACTCTAAATGTAGGTACTGTATATAAACTGAGTTACAGTTTCTCCTTAGGTTGAATGTATAACTCTAAATGTAGGTATTGTATATAAACTGAGTTACAGTTTCTCATTAGGTTGAGTGTATAACTCTAAATGTAGGTATTGTATATAAACTGAGTTACAGTTTCTCATTAGGTTGCATGTATAACTCTAAATGTAGGTATTGTATATAAACTGAGTTACAGTTTCTCATTAGGTTGAATGTATAACTCTAAATGTAGGTATTGTATATAAACTGAGTTACAGTTTCTCAGTAGGTTGAATGTATAACTCTAAATGTAGGTATTGTATATAAACTGAGTTACAGTTTCTCATTAGGTTGAATGTATAACTCTAAATGTAGGTATTGTATATAAACTGAGTTACAGTTTCTCAGTAGGTTGAGTGTATAACTCTAAATGTAGGTATTGTATATAAACTGGTGATGGTGAAGGTCGTGTGATGGGGTCTGTGTGTTGGTCTATTTTGAATGTGTATGTCGTGGCTGAGCTGCAGCTGGTGGTCTCTAAAAGTGTTCTAGCTGTAACTGGAGCTGGTGTGAGGATGAACATCACGCTGGCTGATCAAGGTTATACAGCGTGCTGTCGCTGATCAGTATCTCACTGCAAATCATTACCTGCTGAAACGAGACGACGCGCTGGCCTCACTGCTGATTTACAGCGCAGGTACAGGTGGAGCGGCAGCGTAGCAGCGTAGCGCGTCGCCCTGGTTGTGGTTGTTAGTTATGGAGACAGCTACAGGTACACTGTGGTGGTGTAATCTTCCGAGATGTTCTGAGCTAAGTGAAAATCTAATTGATGTAATTCTGCTCTTTATGTAATGTAACTGATGAGCCTGGACGGGTCTGGTGTCCAGGTTTAGCACTGCAGCTCTGAGGTTTACCAGCTGAACTTCCTTTTCTTACTGACCAGTAAATCAGATTATCTCACTATACTGGTCAGTTAATCTGTTTCAGGTATAAAACAAGAAATAAATCACCTGCCAATATAGTAATATCACTATAATAATAATAAATATTAGACATCCATCCATCCTTACACTACAGTTCTGTATAAGAGATTTAGTCACTCTGAGACATTATTATAGGTACGAAGCTATTATTTCCAGACAGGAAGATTTTATTCACTCAGTAAACACTTTATTATTAAATATTAATCAGTATTAATAGAGTAAGTAGAGCTTTTACACTTTATTATTAAATATTAATCAGTATTAATAGAGTAAGTAGAGCTTTTACACTTTATTATTAAATATTAATCAGTATTAATAGAGTAAGTAGAGCTTCTACACTTTATTATTAAATATTAATCAGTATTAATAGAGTAAGTAGAGCTTTTACACTTTATTATTAAATATTAATCAGTATTAATAGAGTAAGTAGAGCTTCTACACTTTATTATTAAATATTAATCAGTATTAATAGAGTAAGTAGAGCTTCTACACTTTATTATTAAATATTAATCAGTATTAATAGAGTAAGTAGAGCTTTTACACTTTATTATTAAATATTAATCAGTATTAATAGAGTAAGTAGTGTTTTACACTTTATTATTAAATATTAATCAGTATTAATAGAGTAAGTAGAGCTTTTACACTTTATTATTAAATATTAATCAGTATTAATAGAGTAAGTAGTGTTTTACACTTTATTATTAAATATTAATCAGTATTAATAGAGTAAGTAGAGCTTCTACACTTTATTATTAAATATTAATCAGTATTAATAGAGTAAGTAGAGCTTTTACACTTTATTATTAAATATTAATCAGTATTAATAGAGTAAGTAGAGCTTCTACACTTTATTATTAAATATTAATCAGTATTAATAGAGTAAGTAGAGCTTCTACACTTTATTATTAAATATTAATCAGTATTAATAGAGTAAGTAGAGCTTTTACACTTTATTATTAAATATTAATCAGTATTAATAGAGTAAGTAGAGCTTTTACACTTTATTATTAAATATTAATCAGTATTAATAGAGTAAGTAGAGCTTTTACACTTTATTATTAAATATTAATCAGTATTAGTAAAGTATGTAGTGCTTTTACACTTTATTATTAAATATTAATCAGTATTAATAAAGTATGTAGTGCTTTTACACTTTATTATTAAATATTAATCAGTATTAATAAAGTAAGTAGAGCTTTTACACTTTATTATTAAATATTAATCAGTATTAATAGAGTAAGTAGTGTTTTACACTTTATTATTAAATATTAATCAGTATTAATAGAGTAAGTAGAGCTTTTACACTTTATTATTAAATATTAAACAGTATTAATAGAGTAAGTAGAGCTTTTACACTTTATTATTAAATATTAATCAGTATTAATAGAGTAAGTAGTGTTTTACACTTTATTATTAAATATTAATCAGTATTAATAGAGTAAGTAGAGCTTTTACACTTTATTATTAAATATTAATCAGTATTAATAGAGTAAGTAGAGCTTTTACACTTTATTATTAAATATTAATCAGTATTAATAGAGTAAGTAGAGCTTTTACACTTTATTATTAAATATTAATCAGTATTAATAGAGTAAGTAGAGCTTTTACACTTTATTATTAAATATTAATCAGTATTAATAGAGTAAGTAGAGCTTTTACACTTTATTATTAAATATTAATCAGTATTAATAGAGTAAGTAGTGTTTTACACTTTATTATTAAATATTAATCAGTATTAATAGAGTAAGTAGTGTTTTTCATACGTCAGTGTGTTTATTAACTCTTTCCAAGCTTCTCCTAAACAACCCAGTATTATTATCAGTTCTGATCTAATACCTGCTTTGACTGCTCAGTACTTCATTAAGTTAAATCAAGAACTGAACACATTCATACAATGTCTGGGGCGTCCAGGAGAAATCTGGAACCTAACTTTGTTCTTCAAACTGGATCAAGATCTGATCTACTTCTCTCACAATAACATATTCATCTTACTTTGTATTGTATGTCTGATTATCTACATCTGTTCTAATCAGATCTGCTGTTCTTACTGGTGATCAGACACTTACTGATCAGATAAACACTTTTACACTATCAGCTCAGACTCTTACACACTGGTGTATTTTACTGACTTGCGAAAACATAATTATTTTGTGGTTTGAACAGAGGAAATTTGGAATGTTAGCTGATAATAATAATAATAATAATAATAATAATAATAATAATGATAATGTTATTATTGTTATTTATTTGTATTAATATCTCAGATATACAGTACTGTGTTATTGTTTCTGATTGTTTACATGTAGGGAATTAAACAGTGTGATTATTTACATCTGTTCCACATACAGAACTGACTGCTCTCACCTGTTAGCAACATGGTAGCTACATTAGCTCCAGTGCTAAGTCAGGTCCAGCTGATTGGCTGTGTTTCAGGTTAAAGGGGACGCAGGGTCTCTGTCAGGACTGTGTCTGTTACCTGTTTCTGTGGTGAGCGCAGGAGGATCAGGTGGTGCTGCAGTGCACGGCGACGATCCTGAAGGAGCAGATCAAGCTGTGTCTGTCCTGTGAGGGGTTCGGGAATCGCCTCTGCTTCCTGGAAACCACATCTAACGCTCAGGTACTGACACACACACACACATATATATATATATATATATATATATCATAGTGTGTTATTTCATATAAAGA
>CM038720.1:958200-1000700 GCA_021613375.1 Megaleporinus macrocephalus | reverse complement strand
CCTCACTGACCTTTGACCTTTAAATGTACTATTGACTGTATTAGTAATCTAGTAAAGCACTAATTAGTCTGATGATTAATCAGTAATGAGAGTTTTCTGATCTATATCTGATCTATATATTTTATATTGACTACTCATACTAACAGCTCATAATAGGCCTCTAACAGAAGTCTCACTGTTACTCTGATTGGACTCTAACGCTAGTCAGTGCTTATCATTTGTTAACCTAGATCCATCAATCAATTAATCAATCAGTCAGTCAATCTTTACTTTAACTCGGGGTACATTGAGAGAGACCCTCGTTTACAGTGAAGCTGAACCAAACCAGTAATCAGAGATCAAAAGATTTAGATGGTTTGGACTTTCGGACCAGTTACAGGAAGTGAAGTCAGGCCGAGTTTCCCAGTCAAGGCAAAGATATGACAGGTGTGTCTGTCCTGCAGGTGAGGCGTGTTGGTGGACCATCCACCCTGCGTCTAAGCAGAGGTCCGAGGGCGAGAAGGTCAGGGTGGGAGATGACCTCATCCTGGTGAGCGTGTCGTCTGAAAGGTATCTGGTAAGTGTTTCAGGAGAAAACAAGTAAACGTTCTTGTTGAGTGAGCGATCTGGGTTTGATCTAGGTGGTCCGGGCCGGTCAACTGTGATTACCTGCCCTCAACGTGTTACCTGACTATGTTTGCAGCATCTCTCCTACGCCAGCGGTGACCTGATGGTGGACGCCTCCTTCATGCAGACCCTGTGGAACATGAACCCGGTCTGCTCTGGCTGTGAACTGGCTGAAGGTACGAACACTTGCAGGACCAAATCCAAACCCAGCATCAGTCCTGCTCCATTTACTGAATCTACATCCATCAGCTCCACTGACCATACAGGACCTCCACTCACTGTCCACTGTATCAGCTCCACTGACCATACAGGACCTCCACTCACTGTCCACTGTATCAGCTCCACTGACCATACAGGACCTCCACTCACTGTCCACTGTATCAGCTCCACTGACCATACAGGACCTCCACTCACTGTCCACTGTATCAGCTCCACTGACCATACAGGACCTCCACTCACTGTCCACTGTATCAGCTCCACTGACCATACAGGACCTCCACTCACTGTCCACTGTATCAGCTCCACTGACCATACAGGACCTCCACTCACTGTCCACTGTATCAGCTCCACTGACCATACAGGACCTCCACTCACTGTCCACTGTATCAGCTCCACTGACCATACAGGACCTCCACTCACTGTCCACTGTATCAGCTCCACTGACCATACAGGACCTCCACTCACTGTCCACTGTATCAGCTCCACTGACCATACAGGACCTCCACTCACTGTCCACTGTATCAGCTCCACTGACCATACAGGACCTACACTCACTGTCCACTGTATCAGCTCCACTGACCATACAGGACCTACACTCACTGTCCACTGTATCAGCTCCACTGACCATACAGGACCTCCACTCACTGTCCACTGTATCAGCTCCACTGACCATACAGGACCTCCACTCACTGTCCACTGTATCAGCTCCACTGACCATACAGGACCTCCACTCACTGTCCACTGTATCAGCTCCACTGACCATACAGGAGCTCCACTCACTGTCCACTGTATCAGCTCCACTGACCATACAGGAGCTACACTCACTGTCCACTGTATCAGCTCCACTGACCATACAGGAGCTACACTCACTGTCCACTGTATCAGCTCCAGTGACCATACAGGAGCTACACTCACTGTCCACTGTATCAGCTCCACTGACCATACAGGACCTCCACTCACTGTCCACTGTATCAGCTCCACTGACCATACAGGATATCCACTCACTGTCCACTGTATCAGCTCCACTGACCATACAGGACCTCCACTCACTGTCCACTGTATCAGCTCCACTGACCATACAGGACCTCCACTCACTGTCCACTGTATCAGCTCCACTGACCATACAGGACCTCCACTCACTGTCCACTGTATCAGCTCCACTGACCATACAGGACCTCCACTCACTGTCCACTGTATCAGCTCCACTGACCATACAGGAGCTCCACTCACTGTCCACTGTATCAGCTCCACTGACCATACAGGAGCTACACTCACTGTCCACTGTATCAGCTCCACTGACCATACAGGAGCTACACTCACTGTCCACTGTATCAGCTCCACTGACCATACAGGACCTCCACTCACTGTCCACTGTATCAGCTCCACTGACCATACAGGACCTACACTCACTGTCCACTGTATCAGCTCCACTGACCATACAGGACCTCCACTCACTGTCCACTGTATCAGCTCCACTGACCATACAGGACCTCCACTCACTGTCCACTGTATCAGCTCCACTGACCATACAGGACCTACACTCACTGTCCACTGTATCAGCTCCACTGACCATACAGGACCTCCACTCACTGTCCACTGTATCAGCTCCACTGACCATACAGGACCTCCACTCACTGTCCACTGTATCAGCTCCACTGACCATACAGGAGCTCCACTTGCTCTGTGGTGGTCCTGTGGGGGTCCTGATCATTAAAGAACAGAGTAATAAAGTATACAGAGAATCAGATGAACTACAGTCTGTAAGTGGAGGTCCTGTATGGTCAGAAACTCATCTGTGAAATAATTCAATTTAACTTTGTGTAAATACTCAGGGTATCTGACTGGAGGGTACGTGCTCCGTCTCTTCCACGGGCACATGGACGAGTGCCTGGCCATCCCAGCTGCTGACCAGGGCGACGACCAGCGCAAGTGAGAGAAAGAGCATGTAAACACCTTCACACGTACCAGCCGTTAAATCCTGCTGTGATCTGATCTCGTCTGCTGTTTCTGAAACCTGCAGAAATGCCCACTACGAGGGAGGAGCCGTGTGCAGCCACGCGAGGTCGCTCTGGAGACTGGAGCCTCTTCGTATCGGGTCAGTGTAGCTCCTGGACTCCAGGTCCACTGTGTAAATGGACCCATACGTTTAGCAGTGCACTGTAGAGCGAGGTCTGGCGCGTTGCCAGCGTTATGGTATGTGATCCTGTGGGCTGGATGTTCTCACAGGTGGAGCGGCAGTCACATTAAGTGGGGTCAGGCCTTCAGAGTGCGTCACATCACCACCGGGAGGTACCTGAACCTGGACGATGAGAAGGGGCTGGTGCTGGTGGATCCGGAGAAAGCCAACACAAAGAGCTCCGCCTTCTGCTTCCGAGCATCAAAGGTCAGCCTTTCAGAGCGAACGCCGGTTCTAGATACGACGGAATGTCTACTGCACATGGTATACGCCAAACCAGGACCAGGAGTTACCAGAGGATCTGCTAGCATTAGTGACCTAGAACAGGAGCTCATCATATCATTAGGGTCCCAGTCCACCCTAGTACTCTATCAGTCAAAAGTTTGGAGACACCCCCAAATAAATAATATTATTATTAGTAATAATATTAATTAATAAGTGTGAATAGATCAAAACCCGTCTCTGAAGAACAGACATAGCTCTGAAACCCCATCTCACCCTCTGGTCAGTCTGGTCAGTCTGGTCATGTTGTTGGACACACTCCCAGTTTCTAATAGATGCTGTTCACATCACCAGAGAAGCATAAACAGTGTGATTTACACTATCAGTCGAAAGTTTGGACACACCTCCCCAGTTATTAATAGTACTAATATTAGTGAATAAGTGTGAGGAGATCAGAACTATAGAATATTCAGTATGGAATTATTCCTGGAGCAGAATTAAACATCTGGTTGTGTTTAAAGAATGTTTAGAGGGTCTTTTAGAAATGAGCTCATTTGCTCTGATGCAGGTTTACATACTTTGAACATTCTGACCAGCAGCTTCATGAGGAGCCACATGAGCTGCTTCTCTAACAGGACTGGAGAAGATAGTGTAGATGCTGAGATCTTGTTCTGATAAACAGGTTTGGTGGTTTTATAGCTCTTATAAAAATATACATTCTCATTTTTACATTTAAATACATTAAATAAATGTTTATTTTAGTAATATTTGTGTACACGGGCTCCAACTTCACTGTTTACACTCGTCTCTCAACACACTCACACCTAAACATCTTCATACAGAGGTGTCCAGTAATGAAGTACAAATACTTCAGTATAAATTTTGGTTATTTATATTTTACTGGAGTAATTATTTTTTTTACTTCTACTGCTTACATTTACACTCCATTATCAATACTTTCTACTCCTTACATTTTAAAACTAGCCTCGTTACTCTATTTTATTTCAGCTTGCTTTTTTGGTTTTTGTCTAATATTTTAATTTAACTTTTGCGTTTTAAAAATCACACAATACAGAAGCACAACACACATTCTAAACCCTTCTCTATCCAACTCCACATATCTAAATAAAAATAAATACAAATAAGTTCATTAAAAATAGATGAATAATAATAATAGTAATATTTTTTGTAAAAAAAAATCAGCTTGTTTTCATTTATGTACATTTACATTCCAGTAAAGATTATTGATAACATGTCAATATTACAATACTTATAGACGACTAGTGATCATATCTTCTGCTCCATGAAACACATGTTAATGTTCAGTAGTAACAGATATGCTTCTTTAATATATTTACATTGTACTAAACTACATTCATGTTTAATGAGTGTATATGAGCTGAAACAGGAATTTATCAACATTAACATTTTAATATAACATTATAGTCATTATGACTTTTAGAAGAATGGGGTTTTTGGGGAGGTGGGCTAGTGCACTGTAGACCCCTGTGGTGCAGACTAAGCTTTTGTCCTTAATGGTATTTTTTTCTTACATTACTTTTACTTTTATACTTTAAGTAGTTCTGAAAGCAGTACTTTTACACTTTTACTGGAGTAAAAAGCTTCAACTTCTACAGAAGTATGTTAAACTCTAGTATCTATACTTCTACCTGAGTATCTATACTTCTACCTGAGTATCTATACTCCTACCTGAGTATCTATACTTCTACCTGAGTATCTATACTTCTACCTGAGTATCTATACTTCTACCTGAGTATCTATACTCCTACCTGAGTATCTATACTTCTACCTGAGTATCTATACTTCTACCTGAGTATCTATACTCCTACCTGAGTATCTATACTTCTACCTGAGTATCTATACTCCTACCTGAGTATCTATACTCCTACCTGAGTATCTATACTTCTACCTGAGTATCTATACTTCTACCTGAGTATCTATACTCCTACCTGAGTATCTATACTTCTACCTGAGTATCTATACTTCTACCTGAGTATCTATACTCCTACCTGAGTATCTATACTCCTACCTGAGTATCTATACTTCTACCTGAGTATCTATACTTCTACCTGAGTATCTATACTCCTACCTGAGTATCTATACTTCTACCTGAGTATCTATACTCCTACCTGAGTATCTATACTTCTACCTGAGTATCTATACTTCTACCTGAGTATCTATACTTCTACCTGAGTATCTATACTCCTACCTGAGTATCTATACTTCTACCTGAGTATCTATACTTCTACCTGAGTATCTATACTCCTACCTGAGTATCTATACTTCTACCTGAGTATCTATACTCCTACCTGAGTATCTATACTTCTACCTGAGTATCTATACTCCTACCTGAGTAATGACTGTGAATACTTTAGACACCTTTATCTTAATAACTATACACAGATAGATCCTCAGGTGGGTGACTGGTGGTGTACATGTCTGGATGGTGTAGTTAACTCTGAAAGGGGAGAAGACTGGATCTGAGGTGGCTCCTCGTGAAGCTGCAGGTGGATGTACTCTGATGTTGACTGTGTCTCTGCTCTGTGTTCTGTGGTGGTGATCGGTGTGTTGGAGCAGGAGAAGACCGAGGTGGCTCATAAGCGGGACGTGGAGGGGATGGGTCTCCCTGAGATAAAGTACGGCGAGTCCATGTGCTTCGTCCAGCATGTAGCTACCAGCCTGTGGCTGACCTACGCCTCAGTGGACGCTAAATCCGCTCGCCTCGGGCCTCTGAAGAGGAAGGTACTCACACGTTGCTGTTGGTTACGGGGTTGTTTCTTCACGCAGCTCTAGTTATAGAATATTAGCAGCTGCTGGTATTTACACAATACACCGGAGTTTGTTCTCTACATGTTTTATATATTCAGATATGTTCATAACCTCGTACTGACTGAGTGATGTTCTTACACTACCTGACTCTGTGGGTTCAGCACACACCTGATACAGGTAACTGTTTAAGGTGTGGTCCGTGTGTCTGTAGGCGATTCTTCACCAGGAGGGTCACATGGACGACGCCCTGACCGTCGCTCGCTCTCAGACCGAGGAGTCTCAGGCTGCCAGAATGATCTTCAGCACCGCAGGACTCTTCACACAGTTCATCAAGTACCTTAGTACCCCTTAGTACCTCTCACTGCCTTAGTACTTCTACTTTAGTACCCCTCACTGTCTTAGTACTTCTACTTTAGTACCTCTCACTGCCTTAGTACTTCTACTTTAGTACCTCTCACTGCCTTAGTACTTCTACTTTAGTACCTCTCACTGTCTTAGTACTCCTACTTTAGTACCTCCCACTGTCTTAGTACTTCTACTTTAGTACCTCTCACTGTCTTAGTACTTCTACTTTAGTACCTCTCACTGCCTTAGTACTTCTACTTTAGTACCTCTCACTGCCTTAGTACTTCTACTTTAGTACCTCCCACTGTCTTAGTACTTCTACTTTAGTACCTCTCACTGCCTTAGTACTTCTACTTTAGTACCTCTCACTGCCTTAGTACTTCTACTTTAGTACCTCTCACTGCCTTAGTACTTCTACTTTAGTACCTCCCACTGTCTTAGTACTTCTACTTTAGTACCTCTCACTGCCTTAGTACTTCTACTTTAGTACCTCTCACTGCCTTAGTACTTCTACTTTAGTACCCCTCACTGCCTTAGTACTTCTACTTTAGTACCTCTCACTGCCTTAGTACTTCTACTTTAGTACCCCTCACTGCCTTATTACTTCTACTTTAGTACCTCTCACTGCCTTAGTACTTCTACTTTAGTACCTCCCACTGTCTTAGTACTTCTACTTTAGTACCTCTCACTGCCTTAGTACTTCTACTTTAGTACCTCTCACTGCCTTAGTACTTCTACTTTAGTACCTCTCACTGCCTTAGTACTTCTACTTTAGTACCTCTCACTGCCTTAGTACTTCTACTTTAGTACCTCCCACTGTCTTAGTACTTCTACTTTAGTACCTCTCACTGCCTTAGTACTTCTACTTTAGTACCTCTCACTGCCTTAGTACTTCTACTTTAGTACCCCTCACTGCCTTAGTACTTCTACTTTAGTACCTCTCACTGCCTTAGTACTTCTACTTTAGTACCTCTCACTGCCTTAGTACTTCTACTTTAGTACCTCTCACTGCCTTAGTACTTCTACTTTAGTACCTCTCACTGTCTTAGTACTCCTACTTTAGTACCTCTCACTGTCTTAGTACTTCTACTTTAGTACCTCTCACTGTCTTAGTACTTCTACTTTAGTACCTCTCACTGTCTTAGTACTTCTACTTTAGTACCTCTCACTGTCTTAGTACTTCTACTTTAGTACCTCTCACTGCCTTAGTACTTCTACTTTAGTACCTCTCACTGCCTTAGTACTTCTACTATAGTACCCCTCACTGCCTTATTACTCCTACTTTAGTACCTCTCACTGCCTTAGTACTTCTGCTTTAGTACCCCTCGCTATCTTAGTACTTCTACTTTAGTACCCCTCACTGCCTTATTACTTCTACTTTAGTACCCCTCACTGCCTGAGTACTTCTGCTTTAGTACCCCTCGCTGCCTTAGTACTTCTAATTTAGTACCCCTTGCTGCCTTAGTACTTCTACTTTAGTACCTCTCGCTGCCTTATTACTTCTACTTTAGTACCCCTCACTGCCTTAGTACTTCTACTTTAGTACCCCTCACTGTCTTAGTACTTCTACTTTAGTACCCATCACTGCCTTAGTACTTCTACTTTAGTACCTCTCACTGCCTTAGTACTTCTACTTTAGTACCCCTCACTGCCTTAGTACTTCTGCTTTAGTACCCCTCACTGCCTGAGTACTTCTACTTTAGTACCCCTCACTGCCTGAGTACTTCTACTTTAGTACCCCTCACTGCCTTAGTACTTCTGCTTTAGTACCCCTCGCTGCCTTAGTACTTCTAATTTAGTACCCCTTGCTGCCTTAGTACTTCTACTTTAGTACCTCTCACTGTCTTAGTACTCCTACTTTAGTACCTCTCACTGTCTTAGTACTCCTACTTTAGTCCCCTCACTGTCTTAGTACTTCTACTTTAGTACCCCTCACTGCCTTATTACTCCTACTTTAGTACCTCTCACTGTCTTAGTACTCCTACTTTAGTACCTCTCACTGTCTTAGTACTCCTACTTTAGTACCTCTCACTGTCTTATTACTCCTACTTTAGTACTCCTCACTGCCTTAGTACTTCTACTTTAGTACCCCTCACTGCCTTATTACTTCTACTTTAGTACCCCTCACTGCCTTATTACTCCTACTTTAGTACCTCTCACTGTCTTAGTACTCCTACTTTAGTACCTCTCACTGTCTTAGTACTCCTACTTTAGTACCTCTCACTGTCTTAGTACTTCTACTTTAGTACCCCTCACTGCCTTATTACTCCTACTTTAGTACCTCTCACTGTCTTAGTACCCCTACTTTAGTACCCCTCACTGCCTTATTACTCCTACTTTAGTACCTCTCACTGTCTTATTACTCCTACTTTAGTACCCCTCACTGTCTTAGTACTCCTACTTTAGTACCTCTCACTGTCTTATTACTCCTACTTTAGTACCCCTCACTGTCTTAGTACTTCTACTTTAGTACCCCTCACTGCCTTATTACTCCTACTTTAGTACCTCTCACTGTCTTAGTACTTCTACTTTAGTACCTCTCACTGCCTTAGTACTTCTACTTTAGTACCTCTCACTGCCTTATTACTCCTACTTTAGTACCCCTCACTGTCTTAGTACTTCTACTTTAGTACCCCTCACTGTCTTAGTACTCCTACTTTAGTACCTCTCACTGTCTTAGTACTTCTACTTTAGTACCTCTCACTGCCTTAATACTTCTACTTTAGTACCTCTCACTGTCTTAGTACTCCTACTTTAGTACCTCTCACTGCCTTAGTACTTCTACTTTAGTACCCCTCACTGCCTTAGTACTTCTGCTTTAGTACCCCTCACTGCCTGAGTACTTCTACTTTAGTACCCCTCACTGCCTGAGTACTTCTACTTTAGTACCCTTCACTGCCTTAGTACTTCTGCTTTAGTACCCCTCACTGCCTTAGTACTTCTAATTTAGTACCCCTTGCTGCCTTAGTACTTCTACTTTAGTACCCCTCACTGCCTTAGTACTTCTACTTTAGTACCCCTCACTGTCTTAGTACTTCTACTTTAGTACCCCTCACTGCCTTAGTACTTCTACTTTAGTACCTCTCACTGCCTTAGTACTTCTACTTTAGTACCCCTCACTGCCTTAGTACTTCTGCTTTAGTACCCCTCACTGCCTGAGTACTTCTACTTTAGTACCCCTCACTGCCTGAGTACTTCTACTTTAGTACCCCTCACTGCCTGAGTACTTCTACTTTAGTACCCCTCACTGCCTTAGTACTTCTGCTTTAGTACCCCTCGCTGCCTTAGTACTTCTAATTTAGTACCCCTTGCTGCCTTAGTACTTCTACTTTAGTACCTCTCGCTGTCTTAGTACTCCTACTTTAGTACCTCTCACTGTCTTAGTACTCCTACTTTAGTCCCCTCACTGTCTTAGTACTTCTACTTTAGTACCCCTCACTGTCTTATTACTCCTACTTTAGTACCTCTCACTGTCTTAGTACTCCTACTTTAGTACCTCTCACTGTCTTAGTACTCCTACTTTAGTACCTCTCACTGTCTTATTACTCCTACTTTAGTACTCCTCACTGCCTTAGTACTTCTACTTTAGTACCCCTCACTGCCTTATTACTTCTACTTTAGTACCCCTCACTGCCTTATTACTCCTACTTTAGTACCTCTCACTGTCTTAGTACTCCTACTTTAGTACCTCTCACTGTCTTAGTACTCCTACTTTAGTACCTCTCACTGTCTTAGTACTTCTACTTTAGTACCCCTCACTGCCTTATTACTCCTACTTTAGTACCTCTCACTGTCTTAGTACCCCTACTTTAGTACCCCTCACTGCCTTATTACTCCTACTTTAGTACCTCTCACTGTCTTAGTACTCCTACTTTAGTACCTCTCACTGTCTTAGTACTCCTACTTTAGTACCTCTCACTGTCTTATTACTCCTACTTTAGTACCCCTCACTGTCTTAGTACTTCTACTTTAGTACCCCTCACTGCCATATTACTCCTACTTTAGTACCTCTCACTGTCTTAGTACTTCTACTTTAGTACCTCTCACTGCCTTAGTACTTCTACTTTAGTACCTCTCACTGCCTTAATACTCCTACTTTAGTACCTCTCACTGTCTTAGTACTTCTACTTTAGTACCCCTCACTGTCTTAGTACTCCTACTTTAGTACCTCTCACTGTCTTAGTACTTCTACTTTAGTACCTCTCACTGCCTTAATACTTCTACTTTAGTACCTCTCACTGTCTTAGTACTCCTACTTTAGTACCTCTCACTGCCTTAGTACTTCTACTTTAGTACCCCTCACTGCCTTAGTACTTCTGCTTTAGTACCCCTCACTGCCTGAGTACTTCTACTTTAGTACCCCTCACTGCCTGAGTACTTCTACTTTAGTACCCTTCACTGCCTTAGTACTTCTGCTTTAGTACCCCTCACTGCCTTAGTACTTCTAATTTAGTACCCCTTGCTGCCTTAGTACTTCTACTTTAGTACCTCTTGCTGCCTTAGTACTTCTACTTTAGTACCCCTCACTGCCTTAGTACTTCTGCTTTAGTACCCCTCACTGCCTGAGTACTTCTACTTTAGTACCCCTCACTGCCTGAGTACTTCTACTTTAGTACCCCTCACTGCCTTAGTACTTCTGCTTTAGTACCCCTCACTGCCTTAGTACTTCTAATTTAGTACCCCTCGCTGCCTTAGTACTTCTACTTTAGTATCCCTCACTGCCTTAGTACTTCTACTTTAGTACCTCTCACTGCCTCAGTACTTCTACTTTAGTACCTCTCACTGCCTTAGTACTCCTACTTTAGTACCCCTCACTGCCTTAGTACTTCTACTTTAGTACCTCTCACTGCCTTATTACTTCTACTTTAGTACCCTCACTGCCTTAGTACTTCTACTTTAGTACCCCTCACTGCCTTATTACTTCTACTTTAGTACCCCTCACTGCCTTAGTACTTCTACTTTAGTACCTCTCACTGCCTTAGTACTTCTACTTTAGTACCCCTCACTGCCTTATTACTCCTACTTTAGTACCCCTCACTGTCTTAGTACTTCTACTTTAGTACCTCTCACTGTCTTAGTACTTCTACTTTAGTACCCCTCACTGCCTTATTACTCCTACTTTAGTACCTCTCACTGCCTTAGTACTCCTACTTTAGTACCCCTCACTGCCTTAGTACTTCTACTTTAGTACGCCTCACTGCCTTATTACTCCTACTTTAGTACCCCTCACTGCCTTATTACTCCTACTTTAGTACCCCGCACTGCCTTATTACTCCTACTTTAGTACCCCTCACTGCCTTATTACTCCTACTTTAGTACCCCTCACTGCCTGAGTACTTCTACTTTAGTACCCCTCACTGCCTTAGTACTTCTGCTTTAGTACCCCTCACTGCCTTAGTACTTCTAATTTAGTACCCCTCGCTGCCTTAGTACTTCTACTTTAGTACCTCTCACTGCCTTATTACTTCTACTTTAGTACCCCTCACTGCCTTAGTACTTCTACTTTAGTACCTCTCACTGCCTTAGTACTTCTACTTTAGTACCCCTCACTGCCTTAGTACTTCTACTTTAGTACCTCTCACTGCCTTAGTACTCCTACTTTAGTACCCCTCACTGCCTTAGTACTCCTACTTTAGTACCTCTCACTGCCTTAGTACTTCTACTTTAGTACCTCTCACTGCCTTAGTACTTCTACTTTAGTACCTCTCACTGCCTTAGTACTCCTACTTTAGTACCCCTCACTGCCTTAGTACTTCTACTTTAGTACCCCTCACTGTCTTAGTACTTCTACTTTAGTACCCCTCACTGCCTTAGTACTTCTAATTTAGTACCCCTCGCTGCCTTAGTATTTCTACTTTAGTACCCCTCACTGCCTTAGTACTTCTACTTTAGTACCCCTCACTGCCTTATTACTTCTACTTTAGTACCCCTCACTGCCTTAGTACTTCTACTTTAGTACCCCTCACTGCCTTCGTACTCCTACTTTAGTACCCCTCGCTGTCTTAGTACTTCTAATTTAGTACCCCTCGCTGTCTTAGTACTTCTAATTTAGTACCCCTCGCTGCCTTAGTACTCCTACTTTAGTACCTCTTGCTGCCTTAGTACTCCTACTTTAGTACCCCTCGCTGCCTTAGTACTCCTACTTTAGTACCTCTTGCTGCCTTAGTACTCCTACTTTAGTACCCCTCACTGCCTTAGTACTTCTACTTTAGTACCTCTCACTGCCTTAGTACTTCTACTTTAGTACCTCTCACTGCCTTAGTACTCCTACTTTAGTACCCCTCACTGCCTTAGTACTTCTACTTTATTACCCCTCACTGTCTTAGTACTTCTACTTTAGTACCCCTCACTGCCTTAGTACTTCTACTTTAGTACCCCTCACTGCCTTAGTACTTCTACTTTAGTACCTCTCACTGCCTTAGTACTCCTACTTTAGTACCCCTCACTGCCTTAGTACTTCTACTTTAGTACCCCTCACTGTCTTAGTACTTCTACTTTAGTACCCCTCACTGCCTTAGTACTTCTACTTTAGTACCCCTCACTGCCTTAGTACTTCTACTTTAGTACCCCTCACTGTCTTAGTACTTCTACTTTAGTACCCCTCACTGTCTTAGTACTTCTACTTTAGTACCCCTCGCTGTCTTATTACTTCTACTTTAGTACCCCTCGCTGTCTTATTACTTCTACTTTAGTACCCCTTGCTGTCTTAGTACTTCTAATTTAGTACCCCTCGCTGCCTTAGTACTTCTACTTTAGTACCCCTCGCTGCCTTAGTACGTCTACTTTAGTTTCCCTCACTGCCTTATTACTTCTACTTTAGTACCCCTCGCTGTCTTATTACTTCTACTTTAGTACCCCTCGCTGTCTTATTACTTCTACTTTAGTATCCCTCACTGCCTTAGTACTCCTACTTTAGTACCCCTCACTGCCTTAGTACTCCTACTTTAGTACCCCTCACTGCCTTAGTACTTCTAATTTAGTACCCCTCACTGCCTTAGTACTTCTTCTTTAGTACCTCTCGCTGCCTTATTACTTGTACTCTAGTGCCTTCTCATAGCCTTAGTACTTCTACTTTAGTACCCTTCGCTGCCTTAGTACTTTTAGGGTTATGGTTAGGGTATTATTATTATTAAATATAAAGGTATTATTATTAAATATAAAGGTATTATTATTATTATTAAATATAGAGGTATTATTATTATTATTAAATATAGAGGTATTATTATTAAATATAAAGGTATTATTATTAAATATAGAGGTATTATTATTATTATTATTATTATTATTATTAATAATAAATATAAAGGTATTATTATTAAATATAAAGATATTATTATTAAATATAAAGGTATTATTATTATTATTAAATATAGAGGTATTATTATTATTATTAAATATAGAGGTATTATTATTAAATATAAAGGTATTATTATTAAATATAGAGGTATTATTATTATTATTATTATTATTATTATTATTATTAATAAACATAAAGGTATTATTATTAAATATAAAGATATTATTATTAAATATAAATGTATTATTATTATTATTAAATATAGAGGTATTATTATTAAATATAAAGGTATTATTATTAAATATAGAGGTATTATTATTATTATTATTAAATATAAATGTATTATTATTAAATATAGAGGTATTATTATTATTATTATTAATAAATATAAAGATATTATTATTAAATATAGATGTATTATTATTAAATATAGAGGTATTATTATTATTATTATTATTATTAAATATAAAGATATTGTTATTAAATATAAAGATATTATTATTAAATATAGAGGTATTATTATTATTAAATATAAAGTTATTATTATTAAATATAGAGATATTATTATTATTATTATTATTAAATATAAAGATATTATTATTAAATATAGAGTTATTATTATTATTATTATTATTATTATTAAATATAAAGATATTATTATTAAATATAAAGGTATTATTATTATTATTATTAATAAATATAAAGATATTATTATTAAATATAAAGGTATTATTATTAAATATAGAGGTATTATTATTATTATTATTATTATTATTAAATATAAAGATATTATTATTAAATATAAAGGTATTATTATTATTAAATATAGAGGTATTATTAGTATTATTAAATATAAAGTTATTATTATTAAATATAGAGATATTATTATTATTATTATTATTATTATTAAATATAAAGATATTATTATTAAATATAGAGTTATTATTATTATTATTATTATTATTATTATTATTAAATATAAAGATATTATTATTAAATATAAAGGTATTATTATTATTATTAAATATAAAGATATTATTATTAAATATAAAGGTATTATTATTAAATATAAAGATATTATTATTAAATATAAAGGTATTATTATTATTATTAAATATAGAGGTATTATTATTAAATATAAAGGTATTATTATTAAATATAAAGGTATTATTATTAAATATAAAGATATTATTATTAAATATAAAGGTATTATTATTATTATTAAATATAGAGGTATTATTAAATATAAAGGTATTATTATTAAATATAAAGGTATTATTATTAAATATAAAGATATTATTATTAAATATAAAGGTATTATTATTATTATTATTATTATTATTATTAAATATAGATGTATTATTATTAAATATAAAGGTATTATTATTATTATTATTAAATATAAAGATATTATTATTAAATATAAAGGTATTATTATTATTATTATTAAATATAGAGGTATTATTATTAAATATTAAGGTATTATTATTAAATATAAAGATATTATTATTATTATTAAATATAGAGGTATTATTAAATATTAAGGTATTATTATTAAATATAAAGATATTATTATTAAATATAAAGGTATTATTATTAAATATAAAGGTATTATTATTAAATATAAAGGTATTATTATTAAATATAGAGGTATTATTATTATTATTAAATATAGAGGTATTATTATTAAATATTAAGGTATTATTATTAAATATAAAGGTATTATTATTATTATTAAATATAGAGGTATTATTATTAAATATAAAGATATTATTATTAAATATAAAGGTATTATTATTATTATTAAATATAGAGGTATTATTATTAAATATAAAGGTATTATTATTAAATATAAAGGTATTATTATTAAATATAAAGGTATTATTATTAAATATAAAGGTATTATTATTATTATTAAATATAGAGGTATTATTATTAAATATTAAGGTATTATTATTAAATATAAAGGTATTATTATTAAATATAGAGGTCTGTGTTCTTGTTCGGTGATGTCGTGTCTCTCCTGCAGGGGTCTGGACTCTCTGAGTGGGAAAAATAAAACACCTGGTCCTCCTCAGCCTCTGCCGCTGGACGCTGTGGTTCTGTCTCTGCAGGATCTGATCTTCTACTTCAGACCACCAGAGGAGGAGCTGGAGCACGAGGAGAAACAGAGCAAACTCCGATCTCTGAAGAACAGACAGAACCTGTTCCAGGAAGAGGTCAGACACACAGACACAGTCCGAGCTCTGAACCCCCATCAGACTGTCACACCATCACACCATCACACCCTCTGTTCAGTCTGTTCAGTCTGGTCAGTCTGGTCAGTCTGGTCAGTCTGTTCAGTCTGTTCAGTCTGTTCAGTCTGTTCAGTCTGTTCAGTCTGGTCAGTCTGGTCAGTCTGGTCATGTGATCGGACGCGCTGCCAGTTTCTAATAGATGTCGTTCACTTCACCAGAGAAGCGCTTATCAATCTGTTTCATAAACCGTGTGATTTACACTATCAGTCGAAAGGTTGGACATACCTCTCCAGGTATTAACAGTAATAATATTAGTGAATAAGTGTGAAGAGAGGGGCCTAGTGTGAGTACGCTCTTACATACTTTAAACATTGTGCTCTCCTTTACAAACACAGAGCTGGTTCTGCTGCTGCTCAGACAGAACCTCAACAGTTCCCCTCCTTTTTGTCTCTATAGTCTTTTACCTACACAGTAGTGAATCTTATTCTTATAGTGTTTGTACTGGTTTTACTGGTTTTACTATCCAGCGTGGACCAGAGGAGGACGGGTTCCCCTGGGTTCCTCTCGAGGTTCCACCTCTTGATCTGAGTGAGGTTCTCCTGGTGATGCTTATTGGGGGGCTCTGAGCTGTCATACAAGCCTTTATAGAACCTTCAGATCCAGCTGTTTGTCTGTGGACCCGGGTTTTGGTCCTGGACCTCTGTGGGTGGAGTGGTGTTCACGGCTCTCTGAGTCTGAGCTGAAGTGCTTGTTTCTCGCAGGGTATGATCTCCCTGGTGCTGGACTGCATCGACCGCCTGAACGTGTACAACACCGCGGCCCATTTCTCCGAGTTCGCCGGAGAGGAGGCCGCCGAGTCGTGGAAGGAGATCGTCAACCTGCTGTACGAGCTGCTGGGTACGAACCTCACGGCCGCTCACCACAGACCGACTCCTCACCTGCACACCTGTTAATACTCACAGCTAGTAATAACAACTCTACTGCAGCGCTGCTGTCCTTCACCAGATACTCACTCTTCAGAAGAAGACGGTTCTTCGAGGGTTCTTTAGTGAAGACATTGGGTCTCATTCACCGAACGATCTTAAGAAGTAACATCTCCTTAGAAACGTCTCCATTTTTTTCACCAGTGTTCTCTAATTCAGAGATCCACACACGGGGTGGAACCGTTCTGCAGTTAAAGAACACTTAACACTATTTTCTGAGGAGCTTCTCAAGAACACATTTATAAACAAACTTAAGATATTAGTGAATGAGGCCCAGTGGTTCCTTATAGAACCGAGGACACAAAGTATTTGCATGATGTGACCTGGTTCTCCGGGTTGATGGAGAACGTGCTGTATATGCAAAGACATGTTGTGATGTTGCAGAAGGATTTCTAAACAACATGAAGATTAAAGCAGTGCAGCCGGTTTCTCAGACCAGGCACAGTGTACAGTTCTGTATAGAACATTAATAAAAGTGGTTCTACGCAGTACCACCTGGTCTATATTGTTACCTAGGCTCTACTATTGTTACAAGCTTGACCTTGTCACAACAGCAGAACCATTTTTGGTGCTATATAGAACCTTATACCACAAATTCTCCATCTGAGGAACCAGCTCATCATGCCTAGAAACACTGAAGCATGCTAACGGTTCTTGTGGTTCTAGATAAATCCATTTCCAGTAGGAGCAGTTTGTGATGTATGGTTGAATGAAGGTGTCTGTCTGTGTTGGCTCTAGCGTCGCTGATCAGGGGTAACAGGGCGAACTGCGCTCTCTTCTGTGATAATCTGGACTGGCTGGTCAGCAAACTGGACCGACTGGAGGCCTCCTCAGGTAAACACACCTGTTCTAACAACGTGATGGAGACTTTCCAGCCAATCGCCATTCATGTAGCATCTTTCAGAACATATAGACGTGAAAGGTTTAAAGTCTGTATCTCAGTAGATGTTGGAGGAGATGGAGGTGAGATGTTACAGTAGATGTTGGAGGAGATGGAGGTGAGATGTTACAGTAGATGTTGGAGGAGATGGAGGTGAGATGTTACAGTAGATGTTGGAGGAGATGGAGGTGAGATGTTACAGTAGATGTTGGAGGAGATGGAGGTGAGATGTTACAATAGATGTTGGAGGAGATGGAGGTGAGATGTTACAGTAGATGTTGGAGGAGATGGAGGTGAGATGTTACAGTAGATGTTGGAGGAGATGGAGGTGAGATGTTACAGTAGATGTTGGAGGAGATGGAGGTGAGATGTTACAGTAGATGTTGGAGGAGATGGAGGTGAGATGTTACAGTAGATGTTGGAGGAGATGGAGGTGAGATGTTACAGTAGATGTTGGAGGAGATGGAGGTGAGATGTTACAGTAGATGTTGGAGGTGATGGAGGTGAGATGCTACAGTAGATGTTGGAGGAAATGGAGGTGAGATGTTACAGTAGATGTTGGAGGAGATGGAGGTGAGATGTTATAGTAGATGTTGGAGGAGATGGGATGAGGAACAGAGTGGAGGAGATGGGATGAGAAACAGAGTGGAGGAGATGGAGGTGAGATGTTACAGTAGATGTTGGAGGAGATGGAGGTGAGATGTTATAGTAGATGTTGGAGGAGATGGAGGTGAGATGTTACAGTAGATGTTGGAGGAGATGGAGGTGAGATGTTACAGTAGATGTTGGAGGAGATGGAGGTGAAGAACAGTGGAGGAGATGGAGGTGAAGAACAGAGTGGAAGAGATGGAGGTGAGATGTTACAGTAGTTATTGGAGGAGATGGAGGTGAAGAACAGTGGAGGAGATGGAGGTGAAGAACAGAGTGGAAGAGATGGAGGTGAGAAACAGAGTGGAGGAGATGGAGGTGAAGAACAGAGTGGAGGAGATGGAGGTGAGGAACAGAGTGGAGGAGATGGAGGTGAGGAACAGAGTGGAGGAGATGGAGGTGAGGAACAGAGTGGAGGAGATGGAGGTGAGGAACAGAGTGGAGGAGATGGAGGTGAGGTGTTACAGTAGATGTTGGAGGTGATGGAGGTGAGGAACAGAGTGGAGGAGATGGAGGTGAGGAACAGAGTGGAGGAGATGGAGGTGAGATGTTACAGTAGATGTTGGAGGTGATGCTGATGTGATGAAGAGAGATTTGAGCTGAACTGAAAGATGAGCTGCTATCAAGCAGCAGATACAATACTCACTCCTACTGACCACCAGTGTTCACCCTCAGATCACCCTTACACACTACAATACTCACTCCTACTGACCACCAGTGTTCACCCTCAGATCACCCTTACACACTACAATACTCACTCCTACTGACCACCAGTGTTCACCCTCAGATCACCCTCACACACTACAATACTCACTCCTACTGACCACCAGTGTTCACCCCAGATCACCCTTACACACTACAATACTCACTCCTACTGACCACCAGTGTTCACCCTCAGATCACCCTTGCACACTACAATACTCACTCCTACTGACCACCAGTGTTAACCCCCAGATCACCCTTACACACTACAATACTCACTCCTACTGACCACCAATGTTTACCCCAGATCACCCTTGCACACTACAATACTCACTCCTACTGACCACCAGTGTTCACCCCCAGATCACCCGCACACACTACAATACTCATTCCTACTGACCACCAATGTTCACCCTCAGATCACCCTTACACACTACAATACTCACTCCTACTGACCACCAGTGTTCACCCTCAGATCACCCTTGCACACTACAATACTTACTCCTACTGACCACCAGTGTTAACCCCCAGATCACCCTTACACACTACAATACTCACTCCTACTGACCACCAGTGTTTACCCCAGATCACCCTTACACACTACAATACTCACTCCTACTGACCACCAGTGTTCACTCCAGACCACCCTTACACACTACAATACTCACTCCTACTGACCACCAGTGTTCACCCCCAGCTCACCCTTACACACTATAATACTCACTCCTACTGACCACCAGTGTTCACCCCAGATCACCCTTACGCACTACAATACTCACTCCTACTGACCACCAGTGTTCACCCCCAGATCACCCTTACACACTACAATACTTACTCCTACTGACCACCAGTGTTCACCCCAGATCACCCTCACACACTGCAATACTCACTCCTACTGACCACCAGTGTTCACCCCAGATCACCCTTATGCACTACAATACTCACTCCTACTGACCACCAGTGTTCACCCCCAGATCACCCTTACACACTACAATACTCACTCCTACTGACCACCAGTGTTCACCCCCAGATCACCCTTACACACTACAATACTTACTCCTACTGACCACCAGTGTTCACCCCAGATCACCCTTACACACTACAATACTCACTCCTACTGACCACCAGTGTTCACCCCCAGATCACCCTTACACACTACAATACTCACACCTACTGACCACCAGTGTTCACCCCAGATCACCCTTACACACTACAATACTCACTCCTACTGACCACCAGTGTTCACCCTCAGATCACCCTTACACACTACAATACTCACTCCTACTGACCACCAGTGTTCACCCCCAGATCACCCTTACACACTACGATACTCACTCCTACTGACCACCAGTGTTCACCCCCAGATCACCCTTACACACTACAATACTCACTCCTACTGACCACCAGTGTTCACCCCCAGATCACCCTTACACACTACAATACTCACTCCTACTGACCACCAGTGTTCACCCCCAGATCACCCTTACACACTACAATACTCACTCCTACTGACCACCAGCACCATCAGCTCAGCTTCTCCTTCACCAGTTCTCCTGTTTCCACCTTAAATGGAGGTGCAGGTACGTTCTGGCTCCTGCTGCACTGTTTAAGGTGGAACAGAAGAACTGGTGAATGAGCTGCTTCACCCTCGTGTGTTGGGTAGGAGTGAGTATTGTAGAGTGAACAGTTGGTCTGGGGGTGATGTGACTGGTCACTGGTGAGAGATTTAAATCTACAGCTACAAGAAACTGGACCAGGAAGTTCAGTCTCTCGTCCTGACCGCAGACGGAGGGTCAGACAGTTCTGCTGCTCGTTTCTGGTTCTAGATAAAAGCTCCTCGTGGTTCTCAGTTCAACTGATTCTGAGAGACTTTACGATGTAAACCAGAGACTTTCTGAGAGAGTGTGATAGCGCCCCCTATGTGGAGAATCACGTCCTGCCCTCCATCTGATGTGAGGTCATTTGTAAACGACCTATGGACTCGAGAGTGGTCTGTAACTGGACACTCATAGGGTGTTGATAAAGTGGTCAGTGAGTGGAGTGTGTTTGTATTTGTGTTTGTATTTATATCTATCTCAGGTATTCTGGAGGTTCTATACTGCATCCTGATTGAAAGTCCTGAGGTTCTGAACATCATCCAGGAGAACCACATCAAGTCCATCATAGCTCTGCTGGACAAACACGGCCGCAATCACAAGGTCAGTGTCAGAGATGCTCGCGGCATGCCGTCGTAGGCTGACCTTTATCTGACCCCAGTCCTCTGCTCCCCCCAACTGCTGTAGGTTCTGGACGTGCTCTGCTCTCTCTGCGTGTGTAACGGTGTAGCTGTGAGGTCCAATCAGAACCTCATCACAGAGAACCTGCTTCCGGGCCGTGACCTCCTGCTCCAGACCAACATCATTAATTATGTCACCAGGTTGGTGGAAATGCACATTTTAGATCAGGGTCCAGATTAATTAACATATTAACATACAGCAATTAACAACAAAAGCAGATAAAAAAACAGATCAAAGAAGAAAACAGGACATTGAAGTGTACCTGTCCAGTAATACCCACACTGCCCCACAAACATACTGTGTGTAGACTGTATGAACACTAGGAGTTAGAGCTGGGTGCTGATGAGAACATACACGTATCAATGAAATATAGCAAGAAAAGCAATATATTTTTAGTAATATAATAATAATATTAATAATTAATAATATAATTGTATAGAAACTGTTACAGTATAAAAACATACCACCTTTTGCACAGCTTTACTAATGCCAACATGACCGCCATCTTAAAAGCCACCATATTGGGTCAAGGGAGAGTTTGTCCAATGGGAAGGTGGTCGTGTAGCAGATCAAAGAAGATCAGAACTGATCAGAAATTGATTGATGTAATCAGATTTACAATAACTCTTGTAGTTCAAACATTATCAACACAAAAACACAGAAACAACAACAACCACATTGAAAACCATGTTCAGTCCACTGACCCTGGAGCTGAACAGATGTGTGATATATAATAATTATATATGAATAATAATAATAATAATAATAATATTAATAATAATAATTCTCATAATAATGATAGCAATAATAGAGACCTAATTTTTTACATTACATATCGTAACTTTACACACTCTTCACTGTCAGTGTAGGTCAGTGGAACCAGAATGATTTCCGAGCTGTTTTGGAGCGTTTCTATTGGTCCGTTCATCATAAACGTTTCACACAGTGTAAACAGCAGCAGTCGTGTTAAGACTTGTTTTTTCTCTGGACAGTGGTGAAACGGTGTAAGGGGTCATTAAAAGGTCAGCAGGTGGAGGTGTGTTTTGTCTGTTGCAGTATGAGACCCAACATCTTCCTGGGCACCTGCGAGGGCTCCACCCAGTACAAGAAGTGGTACTACGAGCTGATTGTGGATCATGTGGAATCCTTCCTGACCGCGCAGTCGGGTCACCTGCGGGTCGGCTGGGCGCTGACCGAGGGCTACAGCCCCTACCCCGGCGGTGGAGAGGGGTGGGGCAGTAACGGGGTCGGGGATGACCTCTACTCCTACGGCTTTGACGGACTGCACCTGTGGTCAGGTGAGGGAGTCGGGTACTGCCCCCTTTTTCCCTGTACGCTGTACTGTCCAGTCCAGGCCCGGAGTGGAGAGCGGGGGTTACAGTGGGAGAGCTGGTCAGTACTGCTCCGCCGTGTTTACTCGTGTGCTGCTCTGTCTCCGTCCAGGACGCGTCCCTCGTCAGACGGCTTCGCCCAATCAGCACATTCTGGCAGCGGATGATGTGGTGAGCTGCTGTCTGGACCTGAGCGTGCCCAGCATCTCTTTCCGCATCAACGGACACCCGGTGCAGGGAATGTTCGAGAACTTCAACCTGGACGGCCTGTTCTTCCCCGCCGTCAGCTTCTCCGCCGGCATCAAGTGAGAACCTCATCCACACACTGGATTACAACCCCAGAGTAATGTACTGGGACCCAGTATGATTTATTACAACCCCAGAGTAATGTACTGGGACCCAGTATGATTTATTACAACCCCAGAGTAATGTACTGGGACCCAGTATGATTTATTACAACCCCAGAGTAATGTACTGGGACCCAGTATGATTTATTACAACCCCAGAGTAATGTACTGGGACCCAGTATGATTTATTACAACCCCAGAGTAATGTACTGGGACCCAGTATGATTTATTACAACCCCAGAGTAATGTACTGGGACCCAGTATGATTTATTTACATATCTGTATAATGTACTGGGACCCAGTATGATTTATTTACATATCTGTATAGTGTACTGGGAGCCCAGTATGATTTATTTACATATCTGTATAATGTACTGGGAGCCCAGTATGATTTATTTACATATCTGTATAGTGTACTGGGAGCCCAGTATGATTTATTTACATATCTGTATAATGTACTGGGACCCAGTATGATTATTTTACATATCTGTATAGTGTACTGGGACCCAGTATGATTATTTTACATATCTGTATAATATACTGGGAGCCCAGTATGATTTATTTACATATCTGTATAGTGTACTGGGAGCCCAGTATGATTTATTTACAGATCTGTATAATGTACTGGGACCCAGTATGATTTATTTACATATCTGTATAGTGTACTGGGAGCCCAGTATGATTTATTTACATATCTGTATAGTGTACTGGGACCCCGGTATGATTTATTTACATATCTGTATAGTGTACTGGGACCCAGTATGATTTATTTACATATCTGTATAGTGTACTGGGACCCCGGTATGATTTATTTACATATCTGTATAGTGTACTGGGAGCCCAGTATGATTTATGCTGTTTGTTCTTGTGTCATTGTGCAGGGTCCGTTTTCTGCTGGGTGGTCGCCATGGTGATTTTAAGTTTGTGCCCCCGCCGGGGTATGCCCCCTGCTACGAGGCGGTGCTGCCGAAGGACAGGCTGAGAATCGAGCCCATTAAAGAGTACAAACACGACTTCAACGGTGTCCGCAACCTGCTGGGTCCCACGCAGTCTCTGTCCCACACCGCCTTCACGCCCAACCCTGTGGACACGGTGCAGGTACGACGCCCCCTGCTGCTCACGCTGGAACTTCCTCACCCGTACATCTCATGTGTTCTGAGACTGTGGAGAATTAAAAATAGTCTCTAATGTGTGTGAGAACGGCCCTGACACCATTTCAGCCCAGGTTTAAAGTCCTGACCGGACCACCAAGATCTCACTTCCTCCACTGGACCAGAGAAAGTCTGAGAGAAGAACACAAGAGATTAAACTGTGAAGATGTTAAATCAGGTTAACAAGAAGATGCTTATTTTATTTACTTTTTCTTACTAAAAAATCTATTCTGTTTTTTTAAATGCAGCGCTTGTGTTTACATTTATTAGATGTTTATAATTAATGAACACAGTTCAGTATTTAAACACTAAATATACTGAAATATACTGAACGGTATGTGGGATGTTGATACTAGACTACTTCAGGATACGAATACGCCACTGAATCAGAACACACGCTAGAAGTTTTGATGGTCCAGACCTTGGCCTGAAGAAATTTCCATGGGATTAAATAAACATTTAAAATATAAACTTAGTAAACATAGTCTTGTGATGTTTTCCAGGTTGTGTATCAGTGAGTCGTGTGGTTTTCTTCTGTGTGCAGATCGTTCTTCCTCCTCATCTGGAGAGAATCCGGGAGAAGCTGGCTGAGAACAGTCACGAGCTGTGGGCGGTCACTCGCATCGAGCAGGGCTGGACATACGGAGCAGTGAGCAGAAACTCTTTTCTAAAGTGACCCGAGACGTCCGTGTGGTAGATCTTTCTATGCAGCATGTTTATATTCATGATTGTTGGTGTAGCTCTCTTCTCCTCCAGCTACATCTGATCATCTGGGTCTGTTAGACTGATGGTCAGGAACAGGCCTGGTCAGCTTTACAACGGTCTTCTAGGAGCTCAGATGTTTGTGTTTACGACAGCACAGTTTGTTCAGGAGTCTGATGCCCAGTGAGCGTTCCAGACTGGACTCCTCTCTTCATTAGACAGCAGGAGGAGAAGACTAGCATCCTTCTACAGTCTGTGTTATACCTGCATTTGGAACTTCAGGTCTAAGCAAGATGGCAGGAATGGATCAGGTGTGGAGAAAGCCCCTCTGTTGCCCCCTGGTGGGAAGTAAATCTGTTCAGAACCCCGTATGTTTGTTCTGTGTACGTTCTTCTCCGGTGTGCTGCTGGAGCAGGAATGTGGTACATGTGTTTTTCAGCTTTAGAAGAATAACGAGGATGTTTGATGGAGATTGTTAGTCTGAGTGAAGGAGCTTGTAGAACATCCCTGATGTTTCAGTGAGGACCAGATAAAGATCTGTACAGGGTCATAAGAGCCGGCTACAGAATGAGGTCGTGACCTCCGTGGTCTGTATCAGTGCTGTAATAACTGAGAGCAGATTGTTTGTTGTTGCCGTGGTTACTGAGAACCGGTAACGTCTGTTTCTCTGGTTCAGTTTCGTGATGATAATAAGAAGCTCCATCCGTGCCTGGTGGACTTCCAGAGTCTTCCTGAACCGGAGAAGAACTACAACCTGGCCATGTCCGGAGAGACTCTCAAGTAAGTGTGTAGGGGGTATGTGGGGGGTGTCTGGGGGGTGTCTGGGTGGTGTCTGGGTGGTGTCTGGGTGGTGTGTGGGGAGTGTAGGGTTGTGTAGAGGGGGTGTGGGGTTATGTGTGTTAGGCGGTCTGTGTGGAGGATATGTGGGGATTGTATTAAGGTTGTATTAAGGTTGTATTAAGGTTAGATTAAAGTTGAATTAACGTTGTATTAAGGTTAGATCAAGCTTGTATTAAGGTTAGATTAAGGTTGTATTAAGGTTGTATTAAAATTGTATTAAGGTTGTATTAGGATTGTATTAAGGTTAGATCAAGCTTGTATTAAGGTTAGTTTAAGGTTGTATTAAGGTTGTATTAAGGTTGTATTAAAATTGTATTAAAATTGTATTAAGGTTAGATTAAGGTTGTATTAAGGTTGTATTAAAATTGTATTAAAATTGTATTAAGGTTAGATTAAGGTTGTATTAAGGTTGTATTAAGGTTGTATTAAGGTTGTATTAAAATTGTATTAAGGTTAGATTAAGGTTGTATTAAGGTTGTATTAAAATTGTATTAAGGTTAGATTAAGGTTGTATTAAGGTTGTATTAAAATTGTATTAAGGTTGTATTAGGGTTGTATTAAGGTTTGTTTGTTTGTATTGAGGTTGTATTAAGGTTGTATTAAAATTGTATTAAGGTTAGATTAAGGTTGTATTAGGGTTGTATTAAGGTTGTATTAAAATTGTATTAAGGTTGTATTAAAATTGTATTAAGGTTGTATTAAAATTGTATTAAGGTTGTATTAAGGTTGTATTAAAATTGTATTAAGGTTGTATTAAGGTTGTATTAAGGTTGTATTAAAATTGTATTAATGTTATATTAAGGTTGTATTAAGGTTGTATTAAAATTGTATTAAGGTTGTATTAAAATTGTATTAAGGTTGTATTAAGGTTGTATTAAGGTTGTATTAAAATTGTATTAATGTTATATTAAGGTTGTATTAAGGTTGTATTAAAATTGTATTAAAGTTGTATTAAAATTGTATTAAGGTTGTATTAAAATTGTTTTAATGTTATATTAAGGTTGTATTAAGGTTGTATTAAAATTGTATTAAGGTTAGATTAAGGTTGGATTAAGGTTGTATTGAGGTTGTATTAAGGTTGTATTAAAATTGTATTAAGGTTTGTTTGTTTGTATTGAGGTTGTATTAAGGTTGTATTAAGGTTGTATTAAAATTGTATTAAGGTTAGATTAGGGTTGTATTAGGGTTGTATTAAGGTTGTATTAAGGTTGTATTAAAATTGTATTAAAATTGTATTAAAATTGTATTAAGGTTTGTTTGTTTGTATTGAGGTTGTATTAAGGTTGTATTAAGGTTGTATTAAAATTGTATTAAGGTTAGATTAGGGTTGTATTAGGGTTGTATTAAGGTTGTATTAAAATTGTATTAAAATTGTATTAAGGTTTGTTTGTTTGTATTGAGGTTGTATTAAGGTTGTATTAAGGTTGTATTAAAATTGTATTAAGGTTAGATTAGGGTTGTATTAGGGTTGTATTAAGGTTGTATTAAAATTGTATTAAAATTGTATTAAGGTTTGTTTGTTTGTATTGAGGTTGTATTAAGGTTGTATTAAGGTTGTATTAAAATTGTATTAAGGTTAGATTAGGGTTGTATTAGGGTTGTATTAAGGTTGTATTAAAATTGTATTAAAATTGTATTAAGGTTTGTTTGTTTGTATTGAGGTTGTATTAAGGTTGTATTAAGGTTGTATTAAAATTGTATTAAGGTTAGATTAGGGTTGTATTAGGGTTGTATTAAGGTTGTATTAAAATTGTATTAAAATTGTATTAAGGTTTGTTTGTTTGTATTGAGGTTGTATTAAGGTTGTATTAAGGTTGTATTAAAATTGTATTAAGGTTAGATTAGGGTTGTATTAGGGTTGTATTAAGGTTGTATTAAAATTGTATTAAAATTGTATTAAGGTTTGTTTGTTTGTATTGAGGTTGTATTAAGGTTGTATTAAAATTGTATTAAAATTGTATTAAGGTTTGTTTGTTTGTATTAAGGTTGTATTAAGGTTGTATTAAGGTTGTATTAAGGTTGTATTACACACTTCAGCACGTTGCTGTGTTTGTGCTCTGTGTGTAGAACTCTGCTGGCGCTGGGTTGCCATGTTGGGATGGGAGATGAAAAAGCTGAGGAAAACCTGAAGAGGACCAAACTGCCCAAAACGTGAGCTCAGGCCTCGTACAGGTTCTGCAGGTTAGTGTTCCTCACACGCTCCACCGTCTGTCCAGCTAACGCTCTAACTCTCAACCTCAGCTACATGCAGACCAACGGCTACAAACCTGCCCCTCTGGACCTGACCCACGTCAAACTGACCCCCAACCAGAACACGCTGGTGGAGCGGCTGGCTGAGAATGGACACAACGTCTGGGCCAGAGACCGAGTCCGGCAGGGCTGGACCTACAGCATCGTACAGGTGTCCACTTCTCATTACCCACAATACAGTACTGAGAGAAAAGCAGGTAGAGAACAGAGCACGCCACCATACAGCTCACCATGACTCACCTGAGGGTCACTCACCTGAGGGTCACTCACCTGAGGGTCACTCACCTGAGGGTCACTTATCTGAGGGTCAGTCTCCTGAGGGTCACTCTCCTGAGGGTCACTCACCTGAGGGTCACTCACCTGAGGGTCACTCACCTGAGGGTCACTTATCTGAGGGTCAGTCTCCTGAGGGTCACTCTCCTGAGGGTCACTCACCTGAGGGTCACTCACCTGAGGGTCACTTATCTGAGGGTCAGTCTCCTGAGGGTCACTCACCTGAGGGTCACTCACCTGAGGGTCACTTATCTGAGGGTCACTCTCCTGAGGGTCACTCTCCTGAGGGTCAGTCTCCTGAGGGTCAGTCTCCTGAGGGTCAGTCTCCTGAGATATTTCTGACTGAAGGGTGGCCGGTTTGTGAGGAGTGTGTTTATACCCTGCTCAGGGTCACATGTGATAAATCATAGTATCAGATATTGTCAGTACTGTACGCTCCCTGGCCACTTTATCAGAAACACCTGTCCTTCATCAGTGGCCAGTTTTACAGAGCTGCTCTTGGCTGGCTGTTTTGGGTGGTGGTCTTTCTCAACCTGCCTGTGTCTGATACCCTCAAACCCTCGGAGTCACTCCTGTGCTGAGAATGAACCACCATCCCAATAATATCTGGACAAAGAGGGTCTGAATCAGTCAGTAATCACAGTCTGTAACTAGAGGTGGGCAATATGATGATATTTTATTGGTATTGTGATAAATATTGGTATTGTGATCAATAAGATCATATCCGTATCAGTAAGGAAGCGTAAACACTTACACTAACTCTTACGTTACGCTCGTGTTTTCAGGACATAGTGAACAAGCGGAACCCTCGTCTCGTTCCGTATAACCTTCTGGATGAGAAAACCAAGAAGACCAACAGAGACACGGTGTGTGCGGCGGTCCGGACCCTGATCGGCTACGGATACAACATCGAGCCTCCGGACCAGGAGAGCAGTGAGTGTGTTTTCCTGGTTACCTGGTTCCGTCACGTTCCCATCCTCTCCTGAGGGAACTCTAATGATCTGCTGTGAGTGGTGTCAGTGACCCGGCTCCATTCTGCCCCCTGCAGGCGGACACGGTTTTGGCGAAAGCAGTGGGAATAAGATCCGAGTGTTCCGGGCGGAGAAGTCGTACGCAGTGACTCAGGGAAAGTGGTACTTCGAGTTTGAGGCGGTGACGGTCGGGGAAATGCGGGTCGGCTGGGCTCGGCCGAGCGTCCACGCTGACAGAGAGCTCGGCTCAGACGACCTGGCCTACGTCTTCAACGGCTTCAAGGTAGAGACTCGACTCGACTCACCTGAGACTCTGTTTACTCAGTGACTCTGTTTACTATGACAATCTGAGACTCTGTTTACTTTAAGACTCTGTTTACTCAGAGACTCTGTTTACTCGGTGACTCTGTTTACTCAGTGACTCTGTTTACTCGGTGACTCTGTTTACTCTGAGACTCTGTTTACTCGGTGACTCTGAGACTCTGTTTACTCGGTGACTCTGAGACTCTGTTTACTCAGTGACTCTGTTTACTCTGAGACTCTGTTTACTCAGTGACTCTGTTTACTCGGTGACTCTGTTTACTCAGTGACTCTGTTTACTCGGTGACTCTGTTTACTCTGAGACTCTGTTTACTCGGTGACTCTGAGACTCTGTTTACTCAGTGACTCTGTTTACTCTGAGACTCTGTTTACTCAGTGACTCTGTTTACTATGACAATCTGAGACTCTGTTTACTTTAAGACTCTGTTTACTCAGTGACTCTGTTTACTCAGTGACTCTGTTTACTCGGTGACTCTGTTTACTCTGAGACTCTGAGACTCTGTTTACTCAGTGACTCTGTTTACTCTGAGACTCTGTTTACTCAGTGACTCTGTTTACTCTGTTTACTCTGTTTACTCAGTGACTCTGTTTACTCTGTTTACTCTGTTTACTCGGTGACTCTGAGACTCTGTTTACTCGGTGACTCTGTTTACTCGGTGACTCAGTGACTCTGTTTACTCAGAGACTCTGTTTACTCGGTGACTCTGTTTACTCGGTGACTCAGTGACTCTGTTTACTCGGTGACTCTGTTTACTCGGTGACTCAGTGACTCTGTTTACTCAGAGACTCTGTTTACTCGGTGACTCTGTTTACTCGGTGACTCAGTGACTCTGTTTACTCAGAGACTCTGTTTACTCGGTGACTCTGTTTACTCGGTGACTCTGTTTACTCGGTGACTCTGAGACTCTGTTTACTCAGTGACTCTGTTTACTCTGAGACTCTGTTTACTCTGTTTACTCTGTTTACTCGGTGACTCTGAGACTCTGTTTACTCAGTGACTCTGTTTACTCTGAGACTCTGTTTACTCAGTGACTCTGTTTACTCTGTTTACTCTGTTTACTCAGTGACTCTGTTTACTCTGTTTACTCTGTTTACTCTGTTTACTCAGTGACTCTGTTTACTCGGTGACCCTGTTTACTCGGTGACTCAGTGACTCTGTTTACTCAGAGACTCTGTTTACTCGGTGACTCTGTTTACTCGGTGACTCAGTGACTCTGTTTACTCAGAGACTCTGTTTACTCGGTGACTCTGTTTACTCGGTGACTCAGTGACTCTGTTTACTCGGTGACTCTGTTTACTCGGTGACTCTGTTTACTCGGTGACTCAGTGACTCTGTTTACTCAGAGACTCTGTTTACTCGGTGACTCTGTTTACTCGGTGACTCTGAGACTCTGTGGTGTTCTTTGCTCGTGTTCAGGCTCAGCGCTGGCACGTGGGCAGCGAGCCGTTCGGGCGGCAGTGGCAGTCGGGGGACGTGGTGGGCTGCATGATCGACCTGACGGAGCTGAACATCATGTTCACGCTGAACGGAGAGATGCTGATCAGCGACTCCGGATCAGAGATGGCCTTCAAAGACATCGAGATCGGAGAGGGTAACCAATCACACCCCCTCAAACTGAGTCACTCTGAGTCACCCAGCAGCTCAGCATGGAGCCGGAGATCAGAACTCACACACACACACACACACACACACACACACACTAGGGGCTGTAAAACACTCACATACACACACACACACATTAGTGAACACACACACTAGGGGCAGTAAAACACTCACATACACACACACACACACACACACACACACACACACACACACACACACTAGTGAACACACACACTAGGGGCAGTAAAACACTCACATACACACACACACACACACACACACATTAGTGAACACACACACTAGTGAACACACACACTAGTGAACACACACTAGGGGCAGTAAAAAAAACTCACATACAAACACATTAGTGAACACACACACTAGTGAACATACACACTAGGGGCAGTAAAACACTCACATACACACACACTAGTGAACACACACACTAGAGGCAGTAAAACACTCACATAAACACACACTAGTGAACACACACACTAGAGGCAGTAAAACACTCACATACACACACACTAATGAACACACACACTAGGGGCAATAAAACACTCACATACACACACACTAGTGAACACACACACTAGGGGCAATAAAACACTCACATACACACACACTAGTGAACACACACACTAGAGGCAGTAAAACACTCACATACACACACACTAGTGAACACACACACTAGGGGCAGTAAAACACTCACATACACACACACTAGTGAACACACACACTAGGGGCAGTAAAACACTCACATACACACACACTAGTGAACACACACACTAGGGGCTGTAAAACACTCACATACACACACACTAGTGAACACACACACACTAGGGGCTGTAAAACACTCACATACACACACACTAGTGAACACACACACTAGGGGCAGTAAAACACTCACATACACACACACTAGTGAACACACACACTAGGGGCAGTAAAACACTCACATACACACACACTAGTGAACACACACACTAGAGGCAGTAAAACACTCACATACACACACACTAGTGAACACACACACTAGGGGCAGTAAAACACTCACATACACACACACTAGTGAACACACACACTAGGGGCAGTAAAACACTCACATACACACACACTAGTGAACACACACACTAGAGGCAGTAAAACACTCACATACACACACACTAGTGAACACACACACTAGGGCAGTAAAACACTCACATACACACACACTAGTGAACACACACACTAGGGGCAGTAAAACACTCACATACACACACACTAGTGAACACACACACTAGGGGCTGTAAAACACTCACATACACACACACTAGTGAACACACACACACTAGGGGCTGTAAAACACTCACATACACACACACTAGGGGCAGTAAAACACTCACATACACACACACTAGTGAACACACACACTAGGGGACAGTCGTGTCCTGTGACGTTCTGGTCACAAGGCTGGTTCACTAACCTCCAGTTCACGACTGACCCCAAACAATCAGAGAATATTTAGCAGAGGAACAGCTGGAGCTGGGATCTCCAGGAGGATCCTGTAAGCTGTGTGGTTTGTCCTCCTCCAGGCTTCATCCCCGTTTGCAGTCTGGGTCTTTCCCAGGTGGGCCGGATCAACCTGGGCCAGAACGTCAGCAGTCTCAAATATTTCACCATCTGCGGCCTGCAGGAGGGCTTCGAGCCCTTCGCCATCAACATGAAGAGAGACATCACCATGTGGTTCAGCAAGAGCCTCCCTCAGTTTGTTCCTGTTCCACCTGACCACCCTCACATTGAGGTGAGGAGAAGAGAGCGAGAGCGAGAGCGCTGATACGGACACCAATATTACCAATATTAACCTTCAGTGATCAATACAGATTTGAATGATAATTCTTAACGAGAATATGGACTCATATCATTTACACGGTTAATATTTAGAGCTTTAGTTTGTCCTCTCAGCCAACACTGTTAACACTCTACATTCTTCCACGCAGGTGTCTCGTGTGGACGGCACGGTGGACAGCGCCCCCTGTCTGAAGCTGACCCATAAGACGTACGGGTCCCAGAACGCGAACACGGACCTGCTGTTCCTCAGACTGAGCATGCCCATCGAGTTCCACGAAACCTTCAAGGTGCCGGCGGGCCGAACCCCGCTGACCCGCGCCCTCACCATCCCGGAGGACGAGGTTCCGGAGGTGGACCCCAACTCTGACTACGAGCTGCTGAAGAAGTGCGCCACCCGCAAAGAGCAGGAGGAGAAGGAGAAGGAGCCGTCCGTGCCCAAAGAGCTGCCGGGCATCAAGGAGTTCGAGAACGAGAAAGACACGACGACGGAGAAGAGCAAAAAGAAAGGGTGAGCGGAGATAAACATCATAACAAATAAACAACAACAACAACAACAACAACAATGAAATAACTATAACATTTTAACAGTATCGTACCAACAGCCATCACACTGTACCACACCCCAGTACCGCACCCCAGTACCGCAACCCAGTACCGCACCCCAGTACCGCAACCCAGTACCGCACCCCAGTACCGCACCCCAGTACCGCACCCCAGTACCACATCCCAGTACCGCACCCCTGTACCGCAACCCAGTACCACACCCCAGTACCACATCCCAGTACCGCAACCCAGTACCGCAACCCAGTACCGCACCCCAGTACCGCACCCCAGTACCGCAACCCAGTACCGCACCCCAGTACCGCACCCCTGTACCGCAACCCAGTACCACACCCCAGTACCACATCCCAGTACCGCACCCCTGTACCGCAACCCAGTACCGCACCCCAGTACCGCACCCCAGTACCACATCCCAGTACCGCACCCCAGTACCGCACCCCAGTACCGCACACCAGTACCGCACCCCAGTACCACATCCCAGTACCGCACCCCTGTACCGCAACCCAGTACCACACCCCAGTACCACATCCCAGTACCGCACCCCTGTACCGCAACCCAGTACCGCACCCCAGTACCGCACCCCAGTACCGCACCCCAGTACCACATCCCAGTACCGCACCCCAGTACCGCACCCAAGTACCGCACACCAGTACCACACACCAGTACCGCACCCCAGTACCACACCCCAGTACCGCATCCCAGTACCGCACCCCAGTACCGCACCCCAGTACCGCACCCCAGTACCGCACCCCAGTACCACACACCTGTACCGCAACCCAGTACCACATCCCAGTACCACATCCCAGTACCGCACCCCTGTACCGCAACCCAGTACCACATCCCAGTACCGCACCCCAGTACCGCACCCCAGTACCACACCCCAGTACCGCATCCCAGTACTGCACCCCAGTACCGCACACCAGTACCGCACCCCAGTACCACACCCCAGTACCGCATCCCAGTACCGCACCCCAGTACCGCACCCCAGTACCGCACCCCAGTACCACACACCAGTACCACACACCAGTACTGCACCCAAGTACCGCACCAGCACATTACTAATACTGAGCCGCGTCAGGACGGGTCTCTGAGCGCCAGCGTCCGTCTCGCGGGACAGTAAACCAGGTGAGTCGTCTGAACTTGTGAAGAGGGGTCCGGCAGCGCAGCAGTGATGGTGGCGAGAGGTCTCAGCAGGAGAGGTGTAGCTGTTACCTGGTCGGCTACAGAGGGTCTCTGCTGGGAGCGGCCGGTGTGACGTGGTTGAAGTTGGAGGAAGTTTGTATAGAAGATGCTGCTGCTGCGGTTAAGTCGTTCTTGGGTTCCTGGTGGAAACACGGTACGCGGTAATAGAGAGACGGACCAGACGCGACACACTCATTAGCACTGAAACCCAAACCTGCCGCACCCTGCGCTCGGACCAGCTCTACTCTAGAACACTCACAGCACCGCCGCGGCTCTCTGCTGAAGCCCGTCATGCCAGTGAGGAAGATGATGACAGTGCTAGAGCCACGGCAGGAACCAGAGCGAGCTGGTAGAGAGCGTTTCCTGTAGTGGGGAATACGGGGTTTAGACTCCTCCTCACTCTAGAACCAAAACACACCAGCCAGTCGTGGGTTGAAGGTTAGGGTCTCCGGTTTGATCCCCTGGACCAACAGGCCATGACTGAGGTACACCTAACCCCCAGCTGCTCCCCGGGTGCCGTGGATAGAGCTGCCCACCGCTCCGGGCACGTGTGCTCACTGCCTCCTAGTGTGTATGTTCACTAGTGTGTGTGTGTTTCCTAAGTGTGTGTGTTCACTAATGTGCGTATGTGGATGTTCCGCTGCCTCCTAGTGTGTGTGTTCACTAGTGTGTGTGTGTTTCCTTAGTGTGTGTGTTCACTAATGTGTGTATGTGGATGTTCCACTGCCCCCTAGTGCGTGTGTTCAGTAGTGTGTGTGTGTATGTGTGTGGGTGTTTCCTTAGTGTGTGTATTCACTAATGTGTTTATGTGGATGTTCCACTGCCCCCTAGTGCGTGTGTTCACTAGTGTGTGTGTGTTTGTGTGTGTGTTTCCTTAGTGTGTGTGTTCACTAATGTGTGTATGTGGGTGTTCCACTGCCCCCTAGTGCGTGTGTTCACTAGTGTGTGTGTGTATGTGTGTGTGTGTTTCCTTAGTGTGTGTGTTCACTAATGTGTGTATGTGGGTGTTCCACTGCCCCCTAGTCGTGTGTTCACTAGTGTGTGTGTGTGTGTGTGTGTGTGTGTGTGTTTGTGTGTGTGTTTCCTTAGTGTGTGTGTTCACTAATGTGTGTATGTGGGTGTTCCACTGCCCCCTAGTGCGTGTGTTCACTAGTGTGTGTGTGTATGTGTGTGTGTGTGTGTGTTCACTAATGTGTGTATGTGGGTGTTCCACTGCCCCCTAGTGCGTGTGTTCACTAGTGTGTGTGTGTATGTGTGTGTGTGTTTCCTTAGTGTGTGTGTTCACTAATGTGTGTATGTGGGTGTTCCACTGCCCCCTAGTCGTGTGTTCACTAGTGTGTGTGTGTGTGTGTGTGTTTGTGTGTGTGTTTCCTTAGTGTGTGTGTTCACTAATGTGTGTATGTGGGTGTTCCACTGCCCCCTAGTCGTGTGTTCACTAGTGTGTGTGTGTGTGTGTGTTTGTGTGTGTGTTTCCTTAGTGTGTGTATTCACTAATGTGTGTATGTGGGTGTTCCACTGCCCCCTAGTGCGTGTGTTCACTAGTGTGTGTGTGTTTGTGTGTGTGTTTCCTTAGTGTGTGTGTTCACTAATGTGTGTATGTGGGTGTTCCACTGCCCCCTAGTGCGTGTGTTCACTAGTGTGTGTGTGTATGTGTGTGTGTTTCCTTAGTGTGTGTGTTCACTAATGTGTGTATGTGGGTGTTCCACTGCCCCCTAGTCGTGTGTTCACTAGTGTGTGTGTGTGTGTGTGTGTGTGTGTGTGTTTGTGTGTGTGTTTCCTTAGTGTGTGTGTTCACTAATGTGTGTATGTGGGTGTTCCACTGCCCCCTAGTGCGTGTGTTCACTAGTGTGTGTGTGTATGTGTGTGTGTGTGTGTGTGTTCACTAATGTGTGTATGTGGGTGTTCCACTGCCCCCTAGTGCGTGTGTTCACTAGTGTGTGTGTGTATGTGTGTGTGTGTTTCCTTAGTGTGTGTGTTCACTAATGTGTGTATGTGGGTGTTCCACTGCCCCCTAGTCGTGTGTTCACTAGTGTGTGTGTGTATGTGTGTTTGTGTGTGTGTTTCCTTAGTGTGTGTGTTCACTAATGTGTGTATGTGGGTGTTCCACTGCCCCCTAGTCGTGTGTTCACTAGTGTGTGTGTGTGTGTGTGTTTGTGTGTGTGTTTCCTTAGTGTGTGTATTCACTAATGTGTGTATGTGGGTGTTCCACTGCCCCCTAGTCGTGTGTTCACTAGTGTGTGTGTGTGTGTGTGTGTGTTTGTGTGTGTGTTTCCTTAGTGTGTGTGTTCACTAATGTGTGTATGTGGGTGTTCCACTGCCCCCTAGTCGTGTGTTCACTAGTGTGTGTGTGTGTGTGTGTTTGTGTGTGTGTTCACTAATGTGTGTATGTGGGTGTTCCACTGCCCCCTAGTGCGTGTAACACAGACACTGTGTTAATGAGGCTGTTGCTGGTTCTTTAAGTTCTGAGTAAAGGACTCGCAGCGGTGAGTCGACTCTCTGCTCTAATGAGGAGTTGTTGGTTCAGTGATTCTGTTTTCAGTAGAAAATAAAGTTTCTATTCGGGTTTTTGGTTATAAAGTTAACTTTATCTCAGCGTCTCAGTCGAACTCCTACAGTTTATATATTAAACTTCATCAATTATTAAATTACGTTAATTAGCATAGCGTGCGTCGATGTGTCGCTAAGGTGGCCGCGTCCACTGAAAGTATGGATTTATCTGGAGCGCGAGCTGCAGCTACAAACAATCTCTCACGTTGATCTAACGTTGTGGGAGTGTTTCACACAGAAACACAACAGTGTGGTGCTCTGTCAGCTCTGCACAGTGGAGATGATCACAACAGTACAACTGCTACACACGAGACCTTGAAGATCAAACATCCCGTAGAGCTTCATCACCACAGCAGCAGGACAGCACCTGTTTACCTGTTTATCTGATCTTATAGATTATTTATAGATTATTAACACGTGTATCATGTTTCTTTCAGTAGTAGTTTAACGTTTTCTCTTATTTTCTCTTATTTTATTCTCTCTGCTCGACTGAGACGCTGCAGTAACTTATTACTAGTAAGTGGGTTAAGCTGCTGCTACGTCTACACTGTGCTGTGGGTCTCAACAGTGTGTCACAATCAGCCACCTGATTGGTTTGGAGCGGCGCTATTCTCATTTTCATTGGCTGTTCGTGTTGTCTCTCAAAACATGGACGGAACTTAATTCTATCGACTACGTCTTATTGTTCTATAGAGAAAATGTTATTTTGCGATAATTATCGTTATCGTTTTATCGCCCAGCCCTCTGTGGAGGTCAAATTCCACTGTGTGCACACCAGTGGCTAATGCTAATTCCATCACACTCTCACGGTGGTCCCGAATCTTTACAAAGAGACCAAGTTTGTGATTAAACAGACTCTAAAAGGGGCAGCAAGCATCGCCATAACAACCGGCGTTTGGATGTCAAGAGGTACGCTGAGTTATCACAGTTCAGGAGACTCGGTCGTAAAGGAGAGAGCCAGTCTGCTGAGATTGCATGTTTTGACTTTGTCTGATAAATCTCGTCTCGTCTCGTCTCGTCTCGTCTCGTGAACCCAGTATCGTATCTCGTCTCGTCTCGTGAACCCAGTATCACGTCTCGTCTCGTCTCGTTCTCGTGAACCCAGTATCGCGTCTCGTCTCGTTCTCGTGAACCCAGTATCGCGTCTCGTCTCGTCTCGTCTCGTTCTCGTGAACCCAGTATCGCGTCTCGTCTCGTCTCATTCTCGTGAACCCAGTATCGCGTCTCGTCTCGTCACGTCTCGTGAACCCAGTATCGCGTCTCGTCTCGTGAACCCAGTATCGCGTCTCGTCTCGTTCTCGTGAACCCAGTATCGCGTCTCGTCTCGTCTCGTTCTCGTGAACCCAGTATCGCGTCTCGTCTCGTCTCATTCTCGTGAACCCAGTATCGCGTCTCGTCTCGTCTCGTTCTCGTGAACCCAGTATCGCGTCTCGTCTCGTGAGATGAGTGTCTCGTCCCAGCCCTATAATCCAGGCGTAAATGAAGGAGGGATGAAAGGGGGATCAGTGATTCGTGCTGTGTGGTGTGAGGTAAGTGGGAGTGGTTAACGCTGCTACGTGATTTTCAGGTTCTTCTCCAAAGCCAAGAAGGCAGCCTTCATCGCCCCGCCCCCTGTGGTGCCCACTGTTCCCCGCCTGGTGGAGGACGTGGTCCCAGACGATCGAGACGACGTGGAAATCATTTCAAACACGACTACAGTACGACCTTCAGTTCCCGCCTCTTCTGTCTAACTGTTTACACTTTATTATTAAATATTAATCAGTATTAATAGAGTAAGTAGTGCTTTTACACTTTATTATTAAATATTAATCAGTATTAATAGAGTAAGTAGAGCTTTTACACTTTATTATTAAATATTAAACAGTATTAATAGAGTAAGTAGAGCTTTTACACTTTATTATTAAATATTAATCAGTATTAATAGAGTAAGTAGAGCTTTTACACTTTATTATTAAACATTAATCAGTATTAATAGAGTAAGTAGAGCTTTTACACTTTATTATTAAATATTAATCAGTATTAATAGAGTAAGTAGTGTTTTTCATACGTCAGTGTGTTTATTTAACTCTTTCCAAGCTTCTCCTAAACAACCCAGTATTATTATCAGTTCTGATCTAATACCTGCTTTGACTGCTCAGTACTTCATTAAGATAAATCAAGAACTGAACACATTCATACAATGTCTGGGGCGTCCAGGAGAAATCTGGAACCTAACTTTGTTCTTCAAACTGGATCAAGATCTGATCTACTTCTCTCACAATAACATATTCATGTTTGTATTGTATGTGTGATTATGTACAGAAGTATAATACACTCTGCTGTGTGTGTGTGTGTTTCTCTCCAGTATTACTACTCGGTGCGTGTGTTTGCGGGGCAGGAGCCCAGCGGGGTGTGGGTCGGCTGGGTGACCCCCGACTACCACCAGTACGACCTTCACTTTGATCTGAGTAAAGTGAGAAATGTTACCGTCACCGTGGGAGACGATAAAGGAAACATACACGACAGGTAAATATCAGTCTGTGTCTTAGACACTAATAACAACAATAATAAGAATAATAATAATACTAATAATAATAATAATACTCCTATTAATAAATAATTGACTTTATATTTTGTCACTGGCCAAAAAAAAAAATCTCCTCTTATTGTCAGTGTAAGTCAACAGAACCAGAATTTCCATTGATTACAAGCTATTTTGGAGATTTGTGTATATATATATATATAAAAGAACACAAGAAGCATATTAAAGAACAGAAAAGCAGAGATAAAATAGTAGAAGTTACAGTTTCTATAATTGAGGGTAAACGTCTAACAGGGAGCTCAGAGACGCGCGTGCTGGACTGTAAAGAACACACTGCTGTTAAAGCTGGACTGGTTCTTTAGGAGGAGAATGTATGAGAACCTTGTACGTCTGATGTATTTACAGTGCAGAGGTCTGAGCTTACATTTCCACTGACCAGTCTGAGTCTTTGTGCTCCAGTGTGTACGAGTCACACAGCTCCGGTTACACTCTTTTATTTATAACTCAGACATCAGACATTCTTCACAGAGTCCTCTCAGAGTACATCAGCACCACGTACACTCATATACACTCATACACACATATACACTCATATACACACATATACATTCATATACACTCATATACACTTATATACACTCATATACACTCATATACACACATATACATTCATATACACTCATATACACTCATACACACATACACATTCATATACACTAATATACACTCATATACACTCATACACACATATACACTCATATACACACATATACATTCATATACACTTATATACACTCATATACACTTATACATTCATATACACTCATATACACTCATATACACTTATATACACTTATATACACCTATACATTCATATACACTCATATACACACATATACACTCATATACACTTGTACACACATATACACTCATACACACATATACACTCATATACTCACATATACACTTATATACACTTATATACACTTATACATTCATATACACTCATATACACACATATACACTCATACACTCATATACACTTATACATTCATATACACACATATACACTCATATACACATATACATTCATATACACTTATACATTCATATACACACATATACACTCATATACACATATACTTTCATATACACTCATATACACATATACATTCATATGCACTCATATACACTTATACATTCATATACAGGATATACACTCATATACACTCATATACACATATACATTCATATACACTCATATACACATATACATTCATATACATTCATATACACTCATATACACATATACATTCATATACACTCATATACACTCATATACACACATATACACTTGTACACACATATACACTCATACACACATATACACTCATATACTCACATATACACTTATATACACTTATATACACTTATACATTCATATACACTCATATACACACATATACACTCATACACTTATATACACTTATACTTTCATATACACACATATACACTCATATACACTCATATACACATATACATTCATATACACTCATATACACTCATATACACTCATATACTCACATATACACTCATATACTCACATATACACTTATATACACTTATATACACATATACATTCATATACACTCATATACACTCATATACACTCATATACACACATATACACTCATATACTCACATATACACTTATATACACTTATATACACTTATACATTCATATACACTCATATACACACATATACACTCATACACTTATATACACTTATACTTTCATATACACACATATACATTCATATACACTCATATACACTCATATACACATATACATTCATATGCACTCATATACACTTATACATTCATATACACTCATACACTTATATACACTTATACATTCATATACACTCATATACACACATATACACTCATACACTCATATACACTTATACATTCATATACACACATATACACTCATATACACATATACATTCATATACACTTATATACACTTATACATTCATATACACACATATACACTCATATACACATATACATTCATATACACTCATATACACATATACATTCATATGCACTCATATACACTTATACATTCATATACAGGATATACACTCATATACACTCATATACACATATACATTCATATACACTCATATACACATATACATTCATATACACATATACACTCATATACACTCATATACACTCATATACATTCATATACACTCATATACACTCATATACACATATACACTCATATATACACTCATATACACTTATACATTCATATACAGGATATACACTCATATACACTTATACATTCATATACAGGATATACACTCATATACACTCATATACACTCATATACACATATACATTCATATACACTCATACACTCATATACACTCATATACACTTATACATTCATATACAGGATATACACTCATATACACTCATATACACATATACATTCATATACACTCATATACACTCATATATACATATACATTCATATACACTCATATACACTCATATACACATATACACACATACACTCATACACATATACACTCATATACACATATACACTCATATACACTCATATACACATATACTCATATACACTCATATACACTCATATACACAT
>CM038720.1:895700-953200 GCA_021613375.1 Megaleporinus macrocephalus | reverse complement strand
ATGAATGTATGTATGTATGAATGTATGTATGAATGTATGTATGTATGTATGTATGTATGAATGTATGTATGAATGTATGTATATATGAATGTATGTATATATGAATGTATGTATGAATGTATGTATATATGAATGTATGTATATGTATGTATGTATGAATGTATGTATATATGAATGTATGTATGTATGTATGTATGTATGAATGTATGTATGAATGTATGTATGTATGAATGTATGTATGAATGTATGTATATATGAATGTATGTATATATGAATGTATGTATGAATGTATGTATGTATGAATGTATGTATGTATGAATGTATGTATATATGAATGTATGTATGTATGAATGTATGTATGTATGAATGTATGTATATATGAATGTATGTATGTATGAATGTATGTATGTATGATTATGTGCTGCTGCAGATGAGAAGTACTAATATCTGGAACCTTCTCCTCCAGAACATCATGCCCATTTCAGCAGCCATGTTCCGCAGTGACCGGAAGAACCCAGTTCCCCAGTGCCCTCCCCGCCTCGATGTCCAGATGCTGACCCCGGTGATCTGGAGCCGCATGCCCAACCACTTCCTGGCCCCTGAGACGGGTCGCGTGAGTGAGCGGCAGGGCTGGATGGTGCAGTGCTCAGATCCTCTCACCATGATGGCCCTGCATATTCCAGAGGAGAACAGGTACAGCAGCCAGGCTCTAGGACTTCAGTCCATGTTCAGAAATACACAGTGTAGTACACAGTCGACTCACATTATTATGACCAGCTGATATTCAGAGTGACCACCGTGTGCAGCATGGACAGCAGCTAGACGGACTGGGAGACTCAGTAAGGTCCTGGTAGGAGGTCACAGGTATCTGAAGTCATGCTGACTGCAGTGCATCCCACATCTGCTGGAGGGAGCGTGGAGGAGGATCCATAGAGCCAACACCACCATCCAGGTGGTCCCACAGATGCTCAGCTGGGTTCATGTCTGGGGAATTAGAGCTCCAGGGTAGATCTTGGAAGTCTGGGTCAGCTCTTCTGACCAGTGTGGGACATTTCTAGTCATGTGATGTGTCGCATTGTCTTGCTGGAAGATCCCATCCACTCCAGAGAAGACCATCAGCATGTATTGTGTGATCTGCAAGGATGGATTCAGACACAAATCATTAGAGAGGGTCTTCAACATGGATGAGTGGGTCCAGAGAACGTCACCAGAACATTCTCCAGACCAGAACGCTGATACCTACACACTGCTGCGTAGATAATAGTAGTCAGAACAATGTGACTGGACTGTGTAGTGAGTCATACAGACAACTGGGATGAAGGATGTTTGGATGTTATTAACTGTTATTAACCTGCAGGAGGATGTTATTAACTGTGTTATTAACTCAGTAACTGTGTTTCAGGTGTATAGACATCCTGGAGCTGTCCGAGCGGACGGATCTGATGAAGTTCCACTATCACACCCCCTCCCCCTGAAAGCCCCCCTGTACGGGCTCCGAGTGCAGCTCGCAACAACCGCGTGTCCCACGAAGCCTCTGCAGTCCCACGTGGACGAGTCCCAAGCTGTCTACGCCCAACTAGAGACACCTACCTATCCTAGCCCGGCCCGATCCGCAGCGGCTACTACGACCTGCTCATCTCCATGCACCTGGAGTCGGCCAAGCGGAACCGCCTCATGACCAACCGGGAGTTCATCGTTCCCATGACGGACGAGACCCGCAGCATCACGCTGTACTCGGACGCGGAGAAGGCCCACGCGCTGCCCGGAGTCGGCCTGTCCACCTGCCTCAGGCCCAAACTCCACTTCGCACCCACCGCTTCGTAGGACCAACCTGTGACCAGTACAACCTCAGCCCTTCATCCCTCTACAGGAGGCTGAAACCCCCAAGCTCACTACAGACAACATCCCACAACACAGATCATAAACTTACCACACCTCACCCTCACATCTCACCCTCCACACCTCACACTCACACTCACACTCACACTCACACTTACACTCACACTCACCCTCAGCCCGGTCATCCCTCTACAGGTACTGAGACCACCAGAGCTCACTACTGACAACATCCCACAACACAGATCAGTAAGTTACTCACACTCACACTCACACTCACACTTACACTCACCCTCACACTCACCCTCACACTCACACTCACACTCACACTTACACTCACACTCACCCTCAGCCCGGTCATCCCTCTACAGGTACTGAGACCCCCAGAGCTCACTACTGACAACATCCCACAACACAGATCAGTAACTTACTCACCCTCACACTCCACACTTCACACTCACCCTCAAACTCACACTCAACACTCACACTCACTACTTACACACACCCCAGCCCGGTCATCCTCTACAGGTACTGAGACCCCCAGAGCTCACTACTGACAACATCCCACAACACAGATCAGTAACTTACTCACACTCACCCTCACACTCACCCTCACACTCACACTCACACTCACACTCACACTCACACTTACACTCACACTCACCCTCAGCCCGGTCATCCCTCTACAGGTACTGAGACCACCAGAGCTCACTACTGACAACATCCACAACACAGATCATAATTAACGTACTCACACTCACACTCACACCACACACTTACACACACCCTCGACACTCTACCCTCCACACTCACGCATTCACACTCACACTCACACTTACACTCACACTCACCCTCAGCCCGGTCATCCCTCTACAGGTACTGAGACCCCCAGAGCTCACTACTGACAACATCCCACAACACAGATCAGTAACTTACTCACCCTCACACTCACACTCACACTCACACTCACCCTCACACTCACACTCACACTCACACTTACACTCACACTCACCCTCAGCCCGGTCATCCCTCTACAGGTACTGAGACCCCCAGAGCTCACTACTGACAACATCCCACAACACAGATCAGTAACTATCACCAGTGCTCACACTCACACTCACAACCTCACCCCTCACACTCACACTTACACTCACACTCACCCTCAGCCCGGTCATCCCTCTACAGGTACTGAGACCCCCAAGAGCTCACTACTGACCAACATCCCACAACACAGATCAGTAACTTAACTCACCCTCACACTCACACTCACAACACACAACTCACTCCCTCACACTCCACAACTCACACTCACACTTTACACTCACCCGTTCACCCCAGCCCGTCATCCCCCTCTACAGAACTGAGACCCCTCGAGAGCTCACTACTGACAACATCCCACAACACAGAATCAGAGTATCTTACTCACCCGCACACTCACACTAACACTCACCCTCACCCTCACAAACACACTCACACTCACACTTTACACTCACACCAACCCTCAGCCCGGTCATCCCGCTACAGGTACTGAGACCCCCATAGCTCACTACTACTGAACAACATCCTCACAACACAGAGCAGTAACATACTCACCCACACTGACTCACACTCACAACTCACCCTCACACTCACACTCACACTCCACACATACACTCACACTCAGCCCGTCATCCCTCTACAGGTACTGAGACCCCCAAGCCTCACTACTGGACAACATCCTCACAACACAGATCAGTAACTTACTCACCCTCACACTCACACTCACACTCACCCTCACCCTCACACTCACACTCACACTTACACTCACACTCACCCTCAGCCCGGTCATCCCTCTACAGGTACTGAGACCCCCAGAGCTCACTACTGACAACATCCCACAACACAGATCAGTAACTTACTCACCCTCACACTCACCCTCACACTCACACTCACCCTCACACTCACACTCACCCTCACACTCACACTCACCCTCACACTCAGCCCGGTCATCCCTCTACAGGTACTGAGACCCCCAGAGCTCACTACTGACAACATCCCACCCCCCCAACACAGATCAGTAACATACTCACCGCTCACACACACCACCCCACCTCACACTCAGCCCGTACATCCCTCTACAGGTACTGAGACCCCCATACTCACTACTGACTACATTCCCACAACACAGAACAGTAACTTACTCACACACTCACCCTCAACACTCCACCCACCCTCACATCACTCAGCCTCACACACGAGCCCGGTCATCCATCCCTCTACAGGTACTGAGACCCCCAGAGCTCACTACTGACAACATCCCACAACACAGATCAGTAACTTACTCACACTCACCCTCACACTCACCCTCACACTCACACTCACACTCACCCTCACACTCAGCCCGGTCATCCCTCTACAGGTACTGAGACCACCAGAGCTCACTACTGACAACATCCCACAACACAGATCAGTAACTTACTCACACTCACCCTCACACTCACTCCTCCACTACGCAGGGGGGAGGGCAGAGGAGCGAGCGGAGGGACACAGGACCCGGTCATCCCTCTACAGGTACTGAGACCCCCAGAGCTCACTACTGACAACATCCCACAACACAGATCAGTAACTTACTCACCCTCACACTCACCCTCACACTCAGCCCGGTCATCCCTCTACAGGTACTGAGACCCCCAGAGCTCACTACTGACAACATCCCACAACACAGATCAGTAACTTACTCACACTCACCCTCACACTCACCCTCACACTCACCCTCACACCCCCACCCGTCATCCCTTTAGCAAGAACTGAGACCCCCAGAGCTCACTACTGACAACATCCCACAACACAGATCAGTAACTTACTCACACTCACCCTCACACTCACACTCACACTTACACTTACACTCACACTCACACTCACCCTCACACTCAGCCCGGTCATCCCTCTACAGGTACTGAGACCACCAGAGCTCACTACTGACAACATCCCACAACACAGAATCAAGTTAACTTACTCTCACACTCAGCGCCACAGCACTCGACCCTCGACACTCAGCCCGGTCATCCCTCAACAGGTACTGAACCCCCCAGAGCTCACTACTGACAACATCCCACAACACAGATCAGTAACTTACTCACCCTCACACTCACACTCACACTCAGCCCGGTCCACCTCTACAGTTACTGGACCTCCCCAGCAGCTCACTACTGACAACATCCCACAACACAGATCAGTATACTTACTCACACTCCACTCCTGCACACTCACACCTCACCCTCACAACTCCAGCCTCACACTCAGGCCCGGTCATCCCTCTACAGGTACTGAGACCCCCAAGCTCAGCTATAGACAACATCCCACAACACAGATCAGTAACTTACTCACACTCACCGCGCACACTCACCCATCACACTCACGACTCACAAACTCACCCTCACAACTCAGGCCCGGTCTTCCCACTACAGGTAACTGAGACCACCAGAGCTCACTACTGACAACATCCCACAACACCAGATCAGTAACATACTCACGCTCACCCTCACACCTCACACTCACCCTCACCACGTCAGCCCGGTCATCCCTCTACAGTTACTGAATACCACCAGAGGCTCACTACTGACAACGTCCCACACAACATGATCATGTAACTTACTCCACACTCACCACCCTCACACTCACACTCACACTTACACTTACACTCACCCTCAGCCCGGTCATCCTTCTACAGGTACTGAGACCACCAGAGCTCACTACTGACAACATCCCACAACACAGATCAGTAACTTATCACACTCACTCTCACACTCACGCTCACACTCACCATCACACTCAGCCCGGTCATCCCGTCTACAGTACTGGAGACCCCAGAGCTCACTACTGACGAACATCCGCCACAACACAGATCAGTAACTATTGTTTTAAATTTATTTACTGCACCCACACAACACACACACACACTCACCCTCAAACTCAGCCCGGTCATCCTCTACAGGTACTGAGAACCCACCAGACTCACTACTGACAACAACCCACAACACAGATCATAAACTTACTCACACTCACCCTCACACTCACCCTCACACTCACCATCACACCACACACGACATCAAAAGTTCAAGCGGCAACACACAACATTCAGGCCTCAAGACACCTCACCCTTTCCGTCAGAATCAGCCACACTACTCATCCCGTCATTCTCAACAGTACGAGACCAGCCAGAGCTCACTACTGACAACATCCCACAACACAGATCAGTAACTTACTCACACGTCACACACTCACACTCACACTTACACTCACGCCCTCCGACACTCACCGCTCACACCACACATCACATCACACTTACACTTACACTCACCCTCAGCCCGGTCATCCCCTCTAACAGGTACTGGACCGCCCAGAGCACACTACTGGACAACAACCCAACAACACAGATCAGTAACTTACTCACCCTCACACTCACACTCACACTTACACTCACCCTCACACTACACACTATCCCACACTCACACTCACACTTACACTCACACTCACCCTCCAGACCCGTCAACCCACTAACAGGTAGCTGAGACCCCATGAGCTCACACTTGACAACATCCCACAACACAGATCAGTAACTTACTCACCCTCACACTCACACTCACACTCACCCTCACCCTCACACTCACACTCACACTCACCCTCACACTCAGCCCTTTCATGCCCTCTACCAGTAACTGAGGACCACCATAGCTCACTACTGACGAACATCCCACAACACAGAGTCAGTAACTTACTCACACTCACCCTCACAACTCACACTCACCCTCACCTAGCCCGTCATCCCTCTACATAACTAGACCACCAGAGCTCACTACTGAGTACATACTTCCCACAACACAGATCAGTACTTACTCACACTCAACCCCTCACAAGAACTCACAACTCACTACTTACACTTACACTCACCCCAAGCCCGGTCCCATCCTTCTAACAGGTACTGAGACCACATAGGCTTCACTACTGACAACAATCCCACAACACAGATCAGTAACTTACTCACACTCACCCTCACACTCACACTCACACTCCACACCTCACACTCATCCCTGTCATCCTCTACAGAACTGAGACCCCCAGAGCTCACTACTGACAACATCCCACGAACACAGATCATTACTTACTCACTCACGCCACACCTCCACACTCACACTCACCCACACACTCCGCCCGGTCAATGCCCTCAACAGTAATTGAACCGACATAGCTCACTACTGACAACACCCACAACACAGATCATTAAATTACTCACACTCACTATCACCCTCAACTCCACCCTCCACACTCACCACACACCCTCACACTCCGGCCCAGGTCATTTCCCTCTACAGGTACTGAGACCACCAGAGCTCACTACTGACAACATCCCACAACACAGATCAGTAACTTACTCACACTCACCCTCACACTCACCCTCACACTAACCCTCACACTCACCCTCACACTAACCCTCACACTCACCCTCACACTCAGCCCGGTCATCCCTCTACAGGTACTGATACCCCCAAGAGCTCCACTACTGACAACACAAACACAGATCAGTAACTTTTACACTCACCCTCACACTCACACTCACACTTACACTCACCCTCACACTCACACTCACACTCACACTCACACTTACACTCACACTCACCCTCAGCCCGGTCATCCCTCTACAGGTACTGAGACCCCCAGAGCTCACTACTGACAACATCCCACAACACAGATCAGTAACTTACTCACCCTCACACTCACTCACACACCTCACCCTCACCCTCAACACTCCACTCACACTTACACTCACTCTCACCCTCAAGCCCGTTCCTACCCTCTACAGTATGAGACCCCAACTCCACTCCCTCTACTGACAACATCCCACAACACAGATCATTAACTTAACATACCCCTCACCACGTCACCCTAACACACTCACACTCACCCACCCTCACACTCACACTCACACAACTCACTTACACGTCAAGCGCAAACCACTCACCCCGGGTCCATCAATCCTCTACAGTACTCGAGACCCCAGAGCACCACTACAGACAACATCCCACAACACGGATCAGTAACTTACTCACCCTCACACTCACCACACATCTCACACTCACCCACTACACTCACACTCACCGCTCCACACCTCAGCCCGGTCCTCCCTCTAACAGGTACTGGAACCCCCATAGCTCACTACTGACAACATCCCCACAACACAGATCATTAACTTACTCACCCTCCTCGACACTCACCCTCACACCAGCCCGGTCATCCACTACAGGTACGTGATACCCCCCATGAGCTCACATACTGACAACATCCCCAACACAGATCATTAACTTACGCCACACTCAACCCTCAAAACTCACCTACTCACACCTCACACTCACCCTCACACTCAGCCCGGTCATCCCTCTACAGTACTGAGAACCCCCAGAGCTCAACTAACTGAACAAATCCACAACACAGATCAGTAACTTACACACACACCTTCACCCACAACTCACCCTCACAACTCACCCTCACACTCACACCACACACCCCTCACACTCAGCCCGGTCATCCCTCCGTACAAGAACTGAGACCACCAGAAGCTCACTACTGGACAACTCCCACAAACACAGATCATAACTTACTCACCCATCAGCCCGTCACCCTCACAAACTCACCCTCACATTCAGCCCGGTCATCCCTCTACAGGTACTCAGACCACCCCAGAGCCACTACAGACCAACATCCCACAACACAGATCAGTAACTTACTCACCCTCACACTCACCCTCACACTCAGCCCGTTCCATCCCTCTACAGGAAACTGAGACTCCCAGAGCACACTACTGACAACATCCCACAACACAGTCAGTAACTTACTCACACCACACTCAACACTCAGCCTCTCACGTATCTTAGCCCGTCATCCTCCTACAGTAACTGAGACCCCCAGAGCTCACAACTGACAACATCCACAACACAGATCAGTAACTTACTCACACTCACCCACTCACACTCACCCTCACAACTCACACTCACACTCACCCACACACTTCATCCCGGTCCATCCCCTCAACAGGTACTGAGACCACCAGAGCTCAACTACTGAAACATCCACAACACAAGAATCAGTAAAACTTTACTCACACTCACACTCACCCTCACACTCACACTCACCCTCACACTCAGCCCGGTCATCCCTCTACAGGTACTGAGACCACCAGAGCTCACTACTGACAACGTCCCACAACACAGATCAGTAACTTACTCACACTCACCCTCACACTCACACTCACACTTACACTTACACTCACCCTCAGCCCGGTCATCCTTCTACAGGTACTGAGACCACCAGAGCTCACTACTGACAACACCCACTACACAGATCAGTAACTACTCACACTCAACCCTCACACTCACCCTCACACTCACACTCACCCCACACTCGACCCTCCCACTCAGCCCCGTCCGCCCCCCCCCACCATATTCCTCTACAGGTTCTGAGACCCACCCGAGCACACGAACTGACAACATCCCACCACAACACAGATCAGTAACTACTCACATCTCACTACTCACTACTTACTCTCACCCTCACCACGGTCATCCCTCTACAGTACTGAGACCACCAGAGCACACTACTGACAACATCCCACAACACAGATCAGTAACTTACTCACACTCACCCTCACACTCACACTCACACTTACACTTACACTTACACTTACACTTACACTCACACTCACCCTCACACTCAGCCCGGTCATCCCTCTACAGGTGTCGTATACCCACCAGACTCACTACTGACAACTATCCCACAACAAGATCGAGTAACTTACTCACACTCAAAAACCCTCACACTCACACTCACCTCCGATCCACACTCAGCCTCACACTTCAGCCACGGTCATCCTCTACAGTACTGAGACCACCAGGCACAACTACGACAACATCCCATCAACACAGATCAGTAACTTACTCACACTCCACGCCGCACCCTCACCCTCACACTCACCCTCACACTCACACTCCACCCTCACAACTCAGCCCTCACACTCAGACCCGACCCATCCCTCTACAGTACTGAACCACCAAGCTCACTACTGACAACATACCCACAACACAGATCAGTAACCTTACTCACACTCACACTCACACTCACCGCTTAACACTCACCCTCCCTAACTAACCCTCCACACTCACCCGCACACTAACCCACACATACTCACCCTGCACCCTCAGCCCCGGTCATCCCTCTACAGTACTGAGACCACCAGACGTCCACTACTGGTCAACATCCCACACCACAGATCAGTAACTTACTCACACCTCACCCTCACACGTCACACTCCACCCTCACACTCAGCCCGGTCATCCCTCTACAGGTACTGAAACCACCAGATCGACACTACAGACAACATCCCACAACACAGATCAGTAGACTATACTCACACTCACCCTCACACTCACACTCACACTTACACTTACACTTACACTCACACTCACCCTCACACTCAGCCCGGTCATCCCTCTACAGGTACTGAGACCACCAGAGCTCACTACTGACAACATCCCACTACACAGATCAGTAACTTACTCACACTCACCCTCACACTCACACTCACCCTCACACTCAGCCTCACACTCAGCCCGGCACATCCTCTACAGGTTACTCTCTAGAGACCACACAGAGCTCACTACTACAACATCCCACAAACACAGATCTCATAAACATACGCACACTCTCCACCCTCACACTCACCCTCACCCTCACACTCACCCTCACACTCAGCCTCACACTCAGCCCGGTCATCCCTCTACAGGTACTGAGACCACCAGAGCTCACTACTGACAACATCCCACTACACAGATCAGTAACTTACTCACACTCACACTCACCCTTACACTCACCCTCACACTAACCCTCACACTCACCCTCACACTAACCCTCACACTCACCCTCACCCTCAGCCCGGGTCCATCCCCACTACAGGTACTTTAAGAGACCACCAGCGCATACACTACTGACATCCATCCCACACACAGATCAGTAACTATACTCCACACTCACCTCCACACTCACACTCACCCTCACACTCAGCCCCGGTCATCCCTCTACAAGGTACTGAGACCCCCAAGCTCACTACTGACGAACATCCACAACACAGATCAGTACCATACTCACCTCACCCCACCATTCCACACTCACCCTCACAACTCAGCCTCACACTCAGCCCGGTCATCCCTCTACAGGTACAAGTAGACCCCCAGAGACTCACTACTGACAACATCCCCACAACACAGATCAGTAACTTACTCACACTCAACCCTCAAACTCACCCACACACTCACACTCACACACTCACCCTCGACACACAACCGTTCATCCCTCTACAGAGTACTGAGACCACAGAGCTCACTACTGACAACATCCCACAACACAGATCAGTAACTTACTCACTACTCCACCCTCACACCTCACACTCACCCTCACAACGTTCAGGGGCCCCGGTCCATCGCCCTCTACAGGTACTGAGACCACCATAGCTCACTACTTGACAACGACCCACAACACAGATTCAGTAACTTACTCACCCTCACCCTCACACATGCACCCTCACACTCCACACTCAGCCCTCCACTCAGCCTGGTCATCCCTCTACAGTTACTGAGACCAACCATGAGCTCCACTACTGACAACGTCCCACTAACCAGATCATACTTTACTCACACTCAACCCTCACACTCAACACCACTCACACTTACACTTACACTCACCCTCAGCCCGGTCATCCTTCTACAGGTACTGAGACCACCAGAGCTCACTACTGACAACATCCCACAACACAGATCAGTAACTTACTCACACTCACCCTCACACTCACACTCACACTCACCCTCACACTCAGCCCGGTCATCCCTCTACAGGTACTGAGACCCCCAGAGCTCACTACTGACAACATCCCACAACACAGATCAGTAACTTACTCACCCTCACACTCACACTCACCCTCACACTCACCCTCACACTCACACTCACCCTCACACTCAGCCCGGTCATTCCTCTACAGGTACTGAGACCACCAGAGCTCACTACTGACAACATCCCACAACACAGATCAGTAACTTAACCACAACTTCACCCTCACAATCACCCTCAACACATCAGCCCGGTCATCCCTCTACAGTACTGAGAGACCCCAGAGCTCACTACTGACAACATCCCACAACACAATCATAACTTACTCATCCCTCACACTCACCCTCAACTCAGCCCGGTCATCCCTCACAGGAACTGGAATCATCCCAGGATGCTCACTACGACAACAACCCACAACACAGGGGATCAGTAACTTACTCACACTCACACTCACACTCAGCCACACACTCAGCCCCGACATCCTCTACAGGTACGAGACCCACAGAGCTCACTAACTGACAACATCCCACAACACAGATCAGTAACTACTCACACTCACCCTCACACTCACGCTCTCACACTCACACTCACACTCCACCCTCACACTCAGCCCTGGTCATCCCCGCTACGGTACTGAGACCACCAGAGCTCACTACAGACAACAACCCACAACACAAGATCAGTATTTCTACTGCACTGAAACACCTCCCCCCCCCCCCCACCCTCACACTCACACTCACCCTCACACTCAGCCCGGACATCCTCTACAGGTACTGAGACCACCAGAGCTCACTACTGACAACGCCCACAACACAGATCAGTAACTTACTCACACTCACCCTCACACTCACACTCACACTTACACTTACACTCACCCTCAGCCCGGTCATCCTTCTACAGGTACTGAGACCACCAGAGCTCACTACTGACAACATCCCACAACACAGATCAGTAACTTACTCACACTCACCCTCACACTCACCCTCACACTCACACTCACACTCACACTCACCCTCACACTCAGCCCGGTCATTCCTCTACAGGTACTGAGACCACCAGAGCTCACTACTGACAACATCCCACAACACAGATCAGTAACTTACTCACACTCACACTCACACTTACACTCACCCTCAGCCCGGTCATCCCTCTACAGGTACTGAGACCACCAGAGCTCACTACTGACAACATCCCACAACACAGATCAGTAACTTACTCACACTCACCCTCACACTCACACTCACACTTACACTTACACTTACACTTACACTTACACTCACACTCACCCTCACACTCAGCCCGGTCATCCCTCTACAGGTACTGAGACCACCAGAGCTCACTACTGACAACATCCCACAACACAGATCAGTAACTTACTCACACTCACCCTCACACTCACACTCACCCTCACACTCAGCCTCACACTCAGCCCGGTCATCCCTCTACAGGTACTGAGACCACCAGAGCTCACTACTGACAACATCCCACAACACAGATCAGTAACTTACTCACACTCACACTCACCCTCACCCTCACACTCACCCTCACACTCACACTCACCCTCACACTCACACTCACCCTCAGCCCCGGTCAATCCCTTCTACAGGTAACTGAGACACCAGAGCTCACACTGACAACAACCCACAACACAGATCAGTAACTTACTCACACTCACACTCACCCTTACACTCACCCTCACACTAACCCTCACACTCACCCTCACACTAACCCTCACACTCACCCTCACCCTCAGCCCGGTCATCCCTCTACAGGTACTGAGACCACCAGAGCTCACTACTGACAACATCCCACAACACAGATCAGTAACTTACTCACACTCACCCTCACACTCACACTCACCCTCCCACACTCAGCCCGTCATCCCACTGACAGGAACCAGAAACCACCATAGCACACTACAACAAACTTCCCACAACACAGATCAGTAACTTACCTCACACTCACCCACCACACTCACAACCACCACACTTACACATTACACTTACAACTCACACTCACCCTCACACTCAAGGGCCCGTTCATCCCTCATACAGTACTTGGAAGACCCACCAGAGCTCACTACTGACAACATCCCACTGACACAGATCATAACTTACTCACACTCAACCCTCACACTCACACTCTCCCTCACACTACAGCCTCACACTCAGCCCGGTCCAAATCCCTCTAAAACAGGTACTGAGACCACCAAGCTCAGCTAACTGACACCCATCCCACAACACAGATCAGTACTTACTCCACACGCACCCATCACACTCCACCCCTCACCCTCACATCACGCCTCACACTCAGCCTCATCACTCAGCCCCGGTCCATCCCTCTACAGGTATCTAGATACCACCAATCTCACTACTGACACATCCCACTACAACATATCATACTTACTCACACTCACCCTTACACTCACCTTCACACTAACCCTCACACTCACCCTCACACTAACCCTCACACTCACCCTCACCCTCGCACCCGGTCATCCCTCTACAGGTACTGAGACCACCAGCGCTCACTACAGAACAACATCCCACAACACAGATCAGTAACTTACTCCACACTTAACCCATCACACTCACACTCACCCTCACACTCAGGCCCGGTCCATCCCTCTAACAGTACTGAGACCCCCAGAGCTCACTACTGACAACATCCCACAACACAGATCAGTAACTTACTCACACTCACCCTCACACTCACCCTCACACTCAGCCTCACACTCAGCCCGGTCATCCCTCTACAGGTACTGAGACCCCCAGAGCTCACTACTGACAACATCCCACAACACAGATCAGTAACTTACTCACACTCACCCTCACACTCACACTCACACTCACACTCACCCTCACACTCAGCCCGGTCATCCCTCTACGAGTAACAGAGTACCACCAGAGCTCACTACTGACAACATCCCACAACACAGATCAGTAACTTACTCACACTCACACTCACACTCACACTCACCCTCACACTCAGCCCGGTCATCCCTCTACAGGTACTGAGACCACCAGAGCTCACTACTGACAACTGTCCACAACACCAGATCAGAACTTACTCACACCACCCTCACACTCACCCCTCACACTCACAACTCACCCTCGACACTCAGCCTGTCATCCCTCTACAAAGTACTGAGACACCCAGAGCTCACTACTGACAACGTCCCACAACACAGATCAGTAACTTACTCACACTCACCCTCACACTCACACTCACACTTACACTTACACTCACCCTCAGCCCGGTCATCCTTCTACAGGTACTGAGACCACCAGAGCTCACTACTGACAACATCCCACAACACAGATCAGTAACTTACTCACACCTCACCCACACAACTCACACTCACACTCACCCTCCACACTCACCCGGTCCAAACCCTCTACAAGGTACTGAGAACCCCCAGAGCTCACTACTGACAGACAACCCCCACAACACAGATCAAGTAACTTACCCACCCTCCACACTCACACACACACTCACCCTTACACTCACACACACGCACGACACACCTCACACTCACACTCACACTGCACCCCCCTCACACTCAGCCCGGAATCCCCTCACAGGTACTGAGACGCCCCAGAGCTCACTACTGTACAACATCCCACAACACAGATCAGATACTTACTCACACTCACCCTCACACTCAACACTCACCGCCTCACACTCAGCCCTCACACTCAGTCCCGGTCATCCCTCAACAGTACTGAGACCACCCAGAGCTCACTACTGACAACATCCCACAAAACAGATCTACTTACTCACACTCACCCTCACAGACTCACCCACACACTCACGGACTCACACTCACCCTCACTCTCAGCCCGGCATTCCCTCCTACAGGTACTCGAGGACCACCAGCGCTCACTCATGACAACAACCCACAACACAGAATAACAAACTCACACTGCGCACACCTCACACTCCACACTCACACTTACCAAAAAACCTCACCCTCAGCCCCGGTCAACCCCTCTACAGGTACTGAGACCACCAGAGCTCACAACATCGCAGAACATCCCAGCAACACAGATCAAAACTTACTCACACTCACCCACACCCTCACACTCACACTCACCTCACACTCAGTCCTCACACATACTCAGCCCGGTCATCCCTCTACAGTTACTGAGACCCCAGACTCACTACTGACAACACATCCCACAACACAGATCATTACTTACACACCCTCAACACTCACAACTCACACTTACACGTATACTTACACTCACAACTCACACACACCCACACACTCACCCCGGTCATCCTCAACAGGACTGAGACAGCCCCGGCCAGAGCTCACTACTGACACATCCCACCACACAGATCAGTAACTTACTCACACATCCCCCTCACACTCACACCACACCCTCACACTGCAGCCTCAAACTTCAGGATCAGCCCGGTCATCCCCTCTACAGGTACTGAGAACCACCAGAGCTCACTACTGACAACATCCCACAACCCAGATCAGTAACTTACTCACAAACTCACACTCACCATCACAACAAACCCCCCAAACCCCTCAACGCCTCACACTCACACTCACCCTCACCACTCACATCAAATCCTCACACTCAGCACGGTCATCCCTCTACAGTACTGAGACCACCAGATCTCACTGACTGACATCATCCCACAACACAGTCAACAGATCAGTAACGATACTCACACTCACACTCACCCTTACACTCACCCTTACACTAACCCTCACACTCACCCTCACACTAACCCTCACCCTCACCCTCAGCCCGGTCATCCCTCTACAGGTACTGAGACCACCAGAGCTCACTACTGACAACATCCCACAACACAGATCAGTAACTTACTCACACTCACCCTCACACTCACACTCACCCTCACACTCAGCCCGGTCATCCCTCTACAGGTACTGAAACCACCAGAGCTCACTACTGACAACATCCCACAACACAGATCAGTAACTTACTCACACTCAACCTCACACTCACCCTCACACTCACCCTCACACTAACCCTCACACTCACCCTCACACTCACCCTCACACTCACCCTCACACTCAGCCCGGTCATCCCTCTACAGGTACTGAGACCCCCAGAGCTCACTACTGACAACATCCCACAACACAGATCAGTAAAACTTACTCACACACACCCTCACACACACAACTCACACTTACGACTTACACACACACTCACACTCCACCCTCACACTCAGACCCCTGACATCCCTCTACATGTACTGATACCACAGAGCTCACTACTGACAACATACCCACAACACAGAACAGTAACTTACTCACACAACACCCACACACTCACACTCACACTTACACTTACACTTTACACTTACACTCACACACGAACTCACCCTCACACTCAGCCCGGTCATCCCTCTACAGGTACTGAGACCACCAGAGCTCACTACTGACAACATCCCACAACACAGATCAGTAACTTACACGTTATTATAACGTTATTCTAATATTTACTTTACACTTTCATCTTTCTCTAACGTTCTCTCTCTCTTTCTGTGTGTCTCTCTCTCCTTCTTCCTTTCTCTCTGTCTCTCTCCCTCTTCCTTTACCTCTCTTTCTCTATCTCTCTCTTTCTCTCCCACTCTCTTTCGCTCTCTCTCTATCTTTCTCTCTCTGTTTCTCCCTCTCCCTCTTTTTCTGTCCCTCTTTCTCTCTCTCTTTCTCATCTTCCTCTTCCTCTCTCTCCTTTCTCTCTCTCTCCCTCGTCCTCTTCCTCTCCTTCTCTTTCTCTCTCTCTTTCTCCGTCTTCCTCTCTTTCTCTCTCTCCTGTCTCTCTCTCTCTCTCTCTCTCTCTCCCTTTTCCCTCCTCTCTTCCCTTTCTCTCCTCTCTAAACGCGTCTCCTCTTTTCCTCTTTCCTCCCTCTCTCTAACGCTCTCACTTTTTCTCTTCTCCTCATCTCTAACGCTCTCTCTTTTTCTCTTTCTCCCTCCATCTAACGCTCTCTCTTTTTCTCTTTCTCCCTCTCTCTAACGCTCTCTTTTTCTCTTTCTCCCTCTCTCTAACGCTCTCTTTTTCTCTTTCTCCCTCTCTCTAACGCTCTCTCTTTTTCTCTTTCTCCCTCTCTCTATCGCTCTCTCTCTTTCCCTCTTCCTCTCTTTCTCTTTCTGTGTTGCTCTCTCTCTCTCTCTCTCTCTCTCTCTCTCTCTCTCTCTCTCTCTCTCTCTCTCTGTAGATGCTGAAGGACCATGCCCTGAGCATGCTGACGGAGGCAGTGCAGGACGGTGGTCAGGCCATGCGTGATCCTGTAGGGGGCAGTGTGGAGTTCCACTTCGTTCCCATCCTCAAACTGATCAGCACGCTGCTGATCATGGGCGTGTTCGAGGACGAGGACGTTAAACACATCCTGAAGCTGATCGAGCCGTCCGTCTTCAGTGACACGGAGACGCCGGTCCAGGACGGGGAGCAGCACCTCGCCGAGGAGGGAGCGGAGGAGAAGACGGAGGAGAAACAGACAGAGGGAGGCGGTGAGGACGACCTGCTGGATGAAGGAGTGGTGGAGGAGGAGGAGGAGCTTGAGGAGGAGGAGGAGGAGGAGGAGCTGGAGGAGGAGGAATACACAGAGAAGGAGGAGGAAGAACACGCGCTGGCTGAGAAAGCAGACAAAGAGAAAGCAACAGAGGAAGAGGCGGAGCCAGGGGCGGAGCCTGCAGCTGGGAAGGAGGAGTCTAAAGAGCAGGAAGATGTGGGGGAGGGGCTTCTGCATATGAAGCTACCTGAGTCTGTTAAACTGCAGGTGAGTGTTTGTTACCTGGAGGAGTGTCACAGCCCTGCATCGCAACATGTAACCAGACACTCACTCTTCCAGGTAACCTCCTCACCTGGAGCACACTGGAGACCGGAGTGACCTCAGCACTTTAACTCACTCACTCATTTTATATCTCTCTCTCTCTCTCTCTCTCTCTCTTTCTCTCTGTCTCTCTCTCTCTCTCCTCTCTGTCTCGGTCTCTGTCTCTCTCTCTCTCTCTCTGTCTCGGTCTCTGTCTCTCTCTCTCTCTCTCTTTCTCTCTTCCTCTTCATCTGTATCTCTACCTCTCTCTCTCTCTCTGTCTCGGTCTCTGTCTCTCTCTCCTCTCTTTCTCTCTTCTCTTCACTGTAATCTCTCTCTCTCTCTCTGTCTCTCTCTCTCTCTCTCTCTGAATCTCTCATCTCTCTCCTCTCCTCTCTCTCCCTCTCTCTCTCTGTATCTCTCTATCTGGTCTCTGTCCTCTCTCCTCTCATCTCGTCTCTCTCTCTCCTCACTCTCTGTCTCTCTCTCTCTCCTCTGTCTCTCTTTTTCTCTTCCATCTGTACTCTACCACTCTCTCTCTCTCTCTCTCTCTGTCTCACTCTCTCTCTCTCTGTCTCTCTTCCTCTTCATCTGTATCTCTACCACTCTCTCTGTCTCTGTCTCTTCTTCCCTCCTCATTCATCAGTATTCACCACTCTCGTCTGTTCTCTGTCTCTCTTCCTTCTCATTTGTATCTCTACCTCTCTCTCTCGTCCTCCTGTCTCTCTCTCTCTCCTGTCTCTCTCCCTCACTCTCAAGTCTCTCCTCTCTCTCTCTCTCGTCTTCTCTCTCTCTCTGCAAATCTCTCTCACTCTCTCCTCCTCTCTCTCTCTTTCTCTCTGTCTCTCTCTCTCTCTCTCTGTCTCGGTCTCTGTCTCTCTCTCTCTCTCTCTGTCTCGGTCTCTGTCTCTCTCTCTCTCTTTCTCTCTTTATCCTCTCATCTTATCTCTACCTCTCTCTCCTCTCGGTCTCTGTCTCACTCTTCTCTCTGTCTCTGCTCTCTCCTCTTTCCTCTTCATCTGAATCTCTCTCTCTCTCTCTCTGGTCTCACTCTCTCATCTCTCTGTATCTCTCTCTCTCCTCTCTCTCACTCTCTCTCTCTAGTATCTCTCACTCTCGTCTTTCATCTCCCTCTCTCTCTCTCTCTCCTCTGTCTCACTGTCTCTCTCGTCTCTCTCTCTCTCCTGTATCTCTCTCTCTCTTTCTCTGTCTCTCTCTCTCTCTCTCTCTCTCTCCTCTCTCTCTCTCTCTCTGTCACTCTCTCTCACTCTGTCTCTCTTCCTCTTCATCTGTATCCTCTAAAACCACTCCTCTGTCTCTGTCTCTTGATCTCTCTTCCCTCCTTCATTTGATCATCATACCTCTCTCTCTCGGTCTCTGTCTCTCTCTCCTCTCTCTGACCTCTCCTCTCTCCTCTCTGTCACTCTCTCTCTCTCTCTCTCTGTCTCTCTCTCTCTCTCTGCATCTCTCTCTCTCTCTGGTCTCTCTCTCTGACCCTCTGCTCTCTCTCTCTCTCAGTCCACTCTCTCTTCTCTCTCGTCTCTCTCTCTCTCATCTCTCTCTGTCTCTCTCGATCCTCTCTCTCTGTCCGTCTCTTTCTCTCTCTGTCTCTCTCTCTCTCTCCTCTGTCCTCTCTCTCTCTCTCTCTCCTCTCACACTCTGTCTCTCTCTCTCTCTGTCCTCTCTTCCTCTTCATCCTGTATCTTCTACCACTCTCTCTCTCTCTCTCCTCGCTCACCTGTCTCTCTCTCTCTCCTCTCTCTCTCTCTCGTCCTCACTCTCTGTCCTCTCTCTCTCTCTGTCTCCTCTTCTCTTCATCTGTATCATCTCTCTCTCTCTCTCTCTCTCAGATGTGTACTCTGCTGCAGTATTTCTGTGACTGTGAGCTGCGTCACCGTGTGGAGGCCATCGTTGCGTTCTCGGACCGGTTCGTTACTCAGGTTCAGACCAATCAGAGGCAGCGCTATAACGAGCTGATGCAGGCGTTTACCATGACAGCCGCAGAGACGGCCCGGAAAACCAGAGAGTTCCGCTCTCCTCCACAGGAGCAGGTACACACACACACACACACACACACACACACACACACACACACAACACACAACACACACATCACTCATATACATATACACACACACATCCCCACACACACAGGCCTACGCACAACACACACACACCAGCACACTCATATACAAACCCACACACACTACACTCACACACATCACAACACAAACACACACACACTCATAACATACCACACACACACACAACGCACACTACACACACAGCACGTACGGCACGACACACACACACATACTCTCATCACACACACACACACCCACTTCCTATACATATCCACACACACTCATATACATATATACACACACACACACACTCACACACATATACACCACACATACATATACACACACACACACACACACGCATTACTCTCAGTGTACACACACACCACACATACTCTCATACAAACAACACACACACTAACACATACACACACATACACAAGCACACACAAATACACACACACACTCACACACACACATACATACACACACACACATACATACACACACACACACATACACACACACACACACACTCATATACACACACACTCATATACACACACACACACTAACACACACACACCCACACACACTCATATACATACACACACACTCATATATATACACACACACTAACACATACACACACACACACACTCATATACACACACACACTCATATACATACACACACACACTCATATATATCAATACACACACTCATCTCATTAATACACCACACAACTAACACTCCACATAACACACACATACACACACATACATAAATATACACACATACAACACACACAACATACACCACACAGTGTGTGTGTGTTCCAAATCATGTTGGTTCAGTGGTTTTGTATAGTATGGGTGGGTTCATTAAGTGTGTGGGTTCAGTAGTGTGTGTGATATAGTGTTTGTTCACAATATATGTGTTCAGTAGTGTGTGTATAGCAGTGTGTGTTTACTAATATGTGTGTTCAGTAGTGTGTGTGTGTGTGTGTGTGTGTTTAGTAGTGTGTGTACAGTAGTGTGTGTGTCTTGTGTTGAGCTGGTCGGTGTCTGTGTTCAGAGTGTCAGTGCAATGGTATGTGTGTGTGTTACCAGTGGAGATGTGTATGTTAGTGTGAGTGTGTTACAGTAGTATGTTTTTTATGTTAGAGTGTGTGTGTATAGTAGTGTGTGTTCAGAGTTGTGTTTGTTATAGTAGTGTTGGTTCATAAGTGTGTGTACAGTATGTGTGTGTGTGTATAGTAAGTGATGTGTTTAGTAAGTGTGTGTTTCATATAGTTGTGTGAATAGTATGTTGTGTTTTCATAGAGTGTGTGTGTGTTATAGTATTGTGTGTATAGTAGTGTGTGTATATAGTGTGATGTTCAGTAAGAGTGTGTATGTAAGTGTGTGTATAGTAGTGTGTGTATGTATTGTGTGGTGTTCAGTAGTGAGTGTCAGTAGTGTGTGTAAGTAGTGTGTGTACATAGTGTTTGTATAGAATTGTTGTGTAGCAGTAATGTGTGTATAGTAGTGTATGTGTATAGTAGTTGTGTGTGTGTGTATAGTAGTTAGTGTACAGTACTGTGTGTATAGTATGTGTGGTGATGTAACAGTAGTGTTGTACAGTAGTGTGTAGTGTATAGTAGTGTGTGTACAGTAGTGTGTACAGTAGTGTGTGTTCAGTAGTGTGTGTATAGTAGTGTGTGTGTGTACAGTAGTGTGTGTGTATAGTAGTGTGTGTATAGTAGTGTGTGTATAGTAGTGTGTGTATGTGTATAGTAGTGTGTGTTCAGTAGTGTGTGTATAGTTGTGTGTGCACACACACACACACTCATATACACACACACACTCATATACATACACACACACACTCATATATACACACACACACACTAACACATATACACTCACACACTAACACTCACACACACACACACACACACATACATATATATACACACATACATACACACACACATACACACACAGTGTGTGTGTGTTCACTAATATGTGTGTTCAGTGGTGTTTGTATAGTAGTGGGTGGGTTCAGTAGTGTGTGGGTTCAGTAGTGTGTGTGTATAGTAGTGTGTGTTCACTAATATATGTGTTCAGTAGTGTGTGTATAGCAGTGTGTGTTTACTAATATGTGTGTTCAGTAGTGTGTGTGTGTGTTTAGTAGTGTGTGTACAGTAGTGTGTGTGTCTTGTGTTGAGCTGGTCGGTGTCTGTGTTCAGTAGTGTGTGCATGGTAGTGTGTGTGTGTTCAGTAGTGTGTGTATGGTAGTGTGTGTGTTCAGTAGTGTGTGTATGGTAGTGTGTGTGTGTATAGTAGTGTGTGTGTTCAGTAGTGTGTTTGTATAGTAGTGTGTGTTCAGTAGTGTGTGTACAGTAGTGTGTGTGTGTGGGTATAGTATGTTGTGAATAGTATTGTGTTTTAATAGTGTGTGTAATAGTAGTGAGTGTGTTCAGTAGTGTGTGTGTCTGTATGGTGGTGTGTATAGTAGAGTGTGTATAGTACTTTGTGTATAGTAGTGTGTTGTATAGTATGTGTTTCTGTAGTGTAGTGTACTGGTAGTGTGGTGGATAGTAGTGTGTGTGTATTTTAGTGGTGTGTGTGTTCAGTAGTGTGTGTTCAGTAGTGTGTGTATAGTAGTGTGTGTACAGTAGTGTTTGTATAGTAGTGTGTGTGTACAGTAATGTGTGTATAGTAGTGTATGTGTATAGTAGTGTGTGTGTGTGTATAGTAGTGTGTGTACAGTAGTGTGTGTATAGTAGTGTGTGTGTGTACAGTAGTGTGTGTACAGTAGTGTGTGTATAGTAGTGTGTGTATAGTAGTGTGTGTACAGTAGTGTGTACAGTAGTGTGTGTTCAGTAGTGTGTGTATAGTAGTGTGTGTGTGTACAGTAGTGTGTGTGTATAGTAGTGTGTGTATAGTAGTGTGTGTATAGTAGTGTGTGTATAGTAGTGTGTGTATGTGTATAGTAGTGTGTGTTCAGTAGTGTGTGTATAGTTGTGTGTGTGTGTGTGTGTGTGTGTGTGTGTACAGTCGTGTGTGTATAGTAGTGTGTGTATAGTAGTGTGTTCAGTAGTGTGTGTATAGTAGTGTGTGTGTATAGTAGTGTGTGTATAGTAGTGTGTGTATAGTAGTGTGTGTGTACAGTAGTGTGTGTTCAGTAGTGTGTGTGTGTATAGTAGTGTGTGTACAGTAGTGTGTGTGTATAGTAGTGTGTGTTCAGTAGTGTGTGTATAGTAGTTTGGTGTGTGTAAGTAGTGGTGTGTATAGTAGTGTGTGGTTGTGTACTGTAATGTGTGTACCGTATGTGTGTGTATAGTAGTGTGTATTCAGTAGTGTGTGTAATAGTAGTTGGTGTACATAGTGTGGTGTATATAGTGTGTGTATAGTAGTGTGTTCAGTAGTGTGTGTATGGTAGTGTGTGTGTGTTCAGTAGTGTGTGTCTAGTAGTGTGTGTATAGTAGTGTGTGTTCAGTAGTGTGTGTGTGTTCAGTAGTGTGTGTGTGTGTGTTCAGTAGTGTGTGTGTGTTCAGTGAGGGTGTGTGGTAGTAGTGTGTGTTCAGTAGTGTGTGTATAGTAGTGTGTGTGTGTATAGTAGTGTGTGTATAGTAGTGTGTGTGTTCAGTAGTGTGTGTATAGTAGTGTGTGTGTTCAGTAGTGTGTGTATGGTAGTGTATGTGTATAGTAGTGTGTGTGTGTACAGTAGTGTGTGTACAGTAGTGTGTGTACAGTAGTGTGTGTGTTCAGTAGTGTGTGTGTGTGTTCAGTAGTGTGTGTACAGAAAGTGTGTGGTGTGTTCAGTATGTGATAGAAGTGTATGGTGATAGTAGAGTGTGTGTGTAATAGTAGTGTGTGTAGTGTGAATAGTAGTGTGTGTGAGTACAGTAGTGGTGTGTACAGATAGTGTGTGTGTTCATAGTTGTGTGTGTGTGTTATTCAGTAGTGTGTGTACAATAGTGTGTGTGTTCAGTAGTGGTTGTGTAGTAGTGTATGTGTATAGTAGTGTGTGTGTGTATAGTAGTGTGTGTGTGTATAGTAGTGTGTGTGTTTATAGGTTACAAACAAAAAAAAGTTGAGTGTATAGTATTGTGAGTATAGTAGTGTGTGTCAGTAGTGTGTGTATAGTAAGTGTGTGTGTACAGTAGTTGGTGAAAGTAGTTGTTTTGTTCAGTATGTGTGTAAGTAGTGTGTGTGTCAGTAATGTGTGATTATTAGTGTGTGTGTACAGTAGTGTGTGTATAGTAGTGTGTGTGTTCAGTAGTGTGTGTATATGTGTGTGTGTTCAGTAGTGTGTGTATAGTAGTGTGTGTTCAGTAGTGTGTGTGTACTGTAGTGTGTGTGTTCAGTAGTGTGTGTATAGTAGTGTGTGTTCAGTAGTGTGTGTATAGTAGTGTGTGTGTACAGTAGTGTGTGTATAGTAGTGTGTGTTCAGTAGTGTGTGTATGGTAATGTGTGTGTGTATAGTAGTGTGTGTGTATAGTAGTGTGTGTGTTCAGTAGTGTGTGTATAGTAGTGTGTGTGTTCAGTAGTGTGTGTATAGTAGTGTGTGTGTATAGTAGTGTGTGTAATAGGTAGTGTGTATGACAGTAGTGTGAAGTGTATAGTAGTTGTGTTTCCATTAGTGTGTGTATAGTAATGTGTGAGTATATAGTGTGGTGGTACAGTAGTGAGGTGTGTAGCAGTAAGTGTGTGTATAGTAGTGTGTGTACAGTAGTGTGTGTGTATAGTAGTGTTTGTGTGTATAGTAGTGTGTGTTCAGTAGTGTGTGTATGGTAGTGTGTGTGTGTTCAGTAGTGTGTGTATAGTAGTGTGTGTTCAGTAGTGTGTGTGTTCAGTAGTGTGTGATATAGTAGTGTGAGTCAGTAAGTGTTGTATAGTAGTGGTGTAGTATGTATAGTAGTTGAGTATTCAGTATGTGTGTATGGTAGTGTGTGTGTGTTCATAGAGGTGTGTATATAGTGTGTGGTTCAGTAGTGTGTGTACAGTAGTTTGTGTGTTCAGGAGTGATTGTGTGTACAGAGAGTGTGTGGTACTGTAGTGTGTGTGTACAGTAGTGTGTTTTCATAGTGTTTGTATAGTAGTGAGTGTATAGTAGAGTGTGTGTATAGTAGTGTGTGTTCAGTTTGTGTGGTATAGTAGTGTGAGTACAGTAGTGTGTGTGAAACTGTAATGTGTGTAAATAGGTAGTGAGAGATCAGTAGTGTGTGTATAGTAGTGTGTGTAATAGTAAGTGTGTGTGTATATATTAGTGTGAGTGTTCAGTAGTGTGTGAGTTCCAGTAGTGAGTGTATAGTAGTGTGTGTGTGAAAAGTAGTGTGTGTACAGGTGTGTGTAAGGTAGTGGTGTGGTGTGTGTTTCCAGTATGATTGTATAGTATAAGTGTGTGTTCCAGGTAGTGGTGTTTATAGTAGTGTGTGTGTACAGTAGTGTGTGTGTACAGTAGTGTGTGTTCAGTATGTGTGTACAGTAGTGTGGTAGTGTACATTAGTGTGTGAGAAACATTAGTGTGTGTGTACTGAGTGTTGTAAGAGTGTTTGTTTCAGTAAGTGTTTGTATAGTAGTGTGTGTATGGTAGTGTGTGTGTTCAGTAGTGTGTTCAGTAGTGTGTGTACAGTAGTGTGTGTGTAGTAGTGTGTGTGTGTTCAGTAGTGTGTGTATAGTAGTGTGTGTTCAGTAGTGTGTGTTCAGTAGTGTGTGTTCAGTAGTGTGTGTGTATAGTGTGTGTGTATAGTAGTGTGTGTTCAGTAGTGTGTTCAGTAGTGTGTGTGTTGTGTTGAGCTGGTCTGCTCGGTGTGTGTTTCAGGTGAACATGCTGATGAGCTTTAAGAACTGTCCAGAGGAAGAGGACTGTCCGGTTCCTGAGGACGTTCGTACGGATCTCCAGACTTTCCACACCGACCTGCTGGCTCACTGCGGTCAGTTCACCCCCGCTCACCCCCGCTCACCACCACACACGCCTTACACAATCATAAAGTCTCCCAGCACTCACGACCTGCTCACACTTCTCTCTCTCTCTCACTCTGCAGGTGTGCACATAGAGGAAGAGGAGGAGGAGGAGCAGGTGGACACGTCCCTGCGTGGGCGGCTCCTCCGACTCATAGAGAAGGTGAAGAGTCTGCGCAGGAGGAAGCAGGAGGCGGAGCCCGAGCCCGAGGACGAGAAGAAGCCCAGTGAGATACTTCTCCTAATTTCAGTCCCCTTCATCCTCCAGCTGCCCGTGTAGATGTTTAGAGTAATCTGATACATCATCATCACCCAGTCGGGCAGTAATAACAACAACAACAACAACAACAACAACAACAACAATAATAATAGTGAGGGGTGAAATTCTGATGCAGTTCTTATTGTTGGTATTTTTATTATTGGTATTTGTCATTGTTGGTGTTTGTTGTTGTTGGTGTTTGTTATTGTTGATGTTTGTATTTGTATTTGTTATTGTTAGTATTTGTCATTGTTGGTGTTTGTTATTGTTAGTATTTGTCATTGTTGGTGTTTGTTGTTGGTGGTGTTTGTTATTGTTGTTATTTTTAATTGGTATTATTTGTAATTGTTGATGTTTGTTGTTGTTGTTTGTTATTGTTGGTGTTTGTTATTGTTGTTATTTGTTATTGTTGGTATTTGTCATTGTTGGTGTTTGTTGTTGTTGTTGGTGTTTGTTATTGTTGATATTTGTATTTGTTATTGTTAGTATTTGTCATTGTTGGTGTTTGTTGTTGTTGGTGTTTGTTATTGGTGGTGTTTGTTATTGTTGTTATTTGTTATTGTTGTGTTTGTAATTGTTGGTGTTTGTTATTGTTGGTATTTGTCATTGTTGGTGTTTGTTGTTGTTGGTATTTGTCATTGTTGGTGTTTGTTGTTGTTGGTGTTTGTTATTGTTAATGTTTGTTATTGTTAGTATTTGTCATTGTTGGTGTTTGTTGTTGGTGGTGTTTGTTATTGTTAGTATTTGTCATTGTTGGTGTTTGTTGTTGGTGGTGTTTGTTATTGTTATTATTTGTCATTGTTGGTGTTTGTTGTTGGTGGTGTTTGTTATTGTTGTTAATAATTTAATTGGTATTATTTGTAATTGTTGGTGTTTGTAATTGTTGTTATTTTTTATTGTTATTATTTGTAATTGTTGATGTTCGTTGTTGTTGGTATTTGTAATTGTTGGTGTTTGTTGTTGTTGTTTGTTATTGTTGGTGTTTGTTATTGTTGTTATTATTGTTATTGTTGGTATTTGTAATTGTTGGTGGTTGTTGTTGTTGATGTTTGTAATTGTTGGTATTTGTTGTTGGTGGTATTTGTTATTGTTGTTATTATTGTTATTGTTGGTATTTGTAATTGTTGGTGTTTGTTGTTGGTGTTTGTTATTTTTGTTATTATTGTTATTATTGTTATTATTTGTAATTGTTGATGTTTGTTATTGTTGTTGTTTGTTATTGTTATTATTTGTTATTATTTGTAATTGTTGATGTTCGTTATTGTTGGTATTTGTAATTGTTGGTGTTTGTAATTGTTGTTATTTTTTATTGTAATTATCTGTAATTATTGTTGGTATGTGTCATTGTTGGTATGTGTTATTGTTGTTATTATTGTTATTGTTGGTATTTGTAATTGTTGGTGTTTGTTGTTGTTGGTGTTTGTAATTGTTGGTGTTTGTTCTTGTTGATGTTTGTTATTGTTGGTATTTGTTATTGTTGTTATTATTGTTATTATTTGTAATTGTTGGTGTTTGTTATTGTTGGTATTTGTTGTTGTTGGTATTGTTGTGATTATGCAGTAGGGAGTGTGACGGTGATTAGTCTCCCGTGCTGGTAGGTACTTTGCAGGAGCTGATCTCTCACACGATGATCCACTGGGCTCAGGAGTCGTTCATCCAGAACCCAGAGCTGGTGCGGATGATGTTCAGTCTCCTGCACCGGCAGTACGACGCGCTGGGCGAGCTGATCCGCGCCGTCCCCAAAGCCTACACCATCAACTGCGTCTCCGTGCAGGACACCATGGAGCTGCTGGAGTGCCTGAGCCAGATCCGCTCGCTGCTCATCGTTCAGATGGGTCCTGAGGAGGAGAGGCTGATGATCCAGAGCATCGGGTCAGTCGGAGATCAGAACCTCCTCTACACCTACCACTTTAGAGTGCTGTCTGTGTACAGGGTCTGATTGGTTAATGGTTATTAATGATGTCATAAATACCTTAAATTCATTAATAACGAGTTAGAGCACATACACTAAAGTGAACCCAAATTCATTCATACTGTTAAAGCAAACATGACTGATCTTCTGGATCTTCTAGAACATTCATCAGACAGAGCAGCTCACTGTACCTTTTATTAATGAGTTATACATTTACTGCTTGTTAATTCTTGTTATAGCTTATTAATAACCAGACCCTGTAGGAGGTTAGTCTCGTTCTAAGGGCGTATAAAACTGATACAGAATATAGAGTTAATAATAAAACTGGTTATTACTGCTCACTGTGTTTTTGGTCCTCAGAAACATCATGAACAACAAGGTGTTCTACCAGCACCCCAACCTGATGAGAGCGCTGGGAATGCACGAGACCGTCATGGAGGTCATGGTCAATGTGCTCGGGGGCGGAGACTCTAAGGTGCTGACACGCCCTCCAGAATTAGTGAACTCGTTCAGTTTGTAGGATCAGGAGAGTTTAGAACATCTGATGAAGTTCCTCCAGGGATTAGGCTGGAGATTTAGACCAGCGACGTGTGATTAAAGTTCTTTTCTCTCCAGGAGATCCGGTTTCCGCGCATGGTGACCAACTGCTGCCGCTTTCTGTGTTACTTCTGCCGAATCAGCCGCCAGAACCAGCGTTCCATGTTCGATCACCTGAGCTACCTGCTCCAGAACAGCGGCATCGGCCTGGGTGGGTCACGTGGCCATGAGCTTTGAGGACGTTGTGCTTCTCAAACATGCTGTTGTGTTCTCCACCGTTGCTGTGCTGACGCTGTGGTCATCACTGTTTCAGGCATGCGGGGCTCCACGCCTCTGGACGTTGCAGCAGCTTCCTGCATAGACAACAACGAGCTCGCCCTGGCTCTTCAGGAGCAGGACCTGGAGAAGGTGATGGATTATTAGTTTTCTTATTGATGATTATTAATGTGTAGGTGAAGATGATCAGTGTTTATATCTGTGAGGGTAAACGTGTGAGAACCTCCAGGATTATCAGTTGATCTGAAGGTGAAATCAGAATCAGGCGTGTTCAGTCAGTGAGAGTCCAGCGGTGTCTGTTTGTCTGCTGTGTTTGGGGGTGGTGCTGTTGTAGGTGGTGAAGTACCTGGCCGGCTGTGGTCTGCAGAGCTGTCCGATGCTCCTGTCTAAAGGATACCCTGATATCGGCTGGAACCCCTGCGGTGGAGAGAAGTATCTCGACTTCCTCCGGTTCGCTGTGTTCGTTAATGGTGTGTATAAATCATTGTTACATAATTGATCCATAAACATGAGCAGCAGTAACTTAGAGTAAGTCAACCCCCTCAGATCTCCACCCACTGTCCACTGTACCAGCTCCACTGACCATACAGGACCTCCACCCACTGTCCACTGTACCAGCTCCACTGACCATACAGGACCTCCCACCACAGCCACGGTACCAGGCACCACAGACCAAACAGGAACTCCACCCACTTGACCACTGAACTAGCTCCACTGACCATACAGGACATCCACTCACAGTCCACTGAGTATCAGCTCACTGAACCATACAGGAGCTCCACTCACTGTCACTGTACCAAGCTCCACTGACCATACAGGACCTCCACCCACTGTCCACTGTACATCTCTACTGACCATACAGGTACCTCCACCCACTGTCCACTGTACCAGCTTCCATGACCACACAGGACCCACTCACTGTCCATTGTATCAGCTCACTGACCATACATGACCTCACCACTCACTGTCCACTGTATCAGCTCCCACTGACCCAATACAGACCCCACTCACTGATCCACTTTAAAACAGGCTCCACTGACCAGAACAGGCCCTCCACTCACATGATCCACTGTATCATCTCCACTGACCATACAGGACCTCCACTCACTGTCCACTGTATCAGCTCCATCTGACAATACAGGGACCACTCCACTCACTGTCCACTGTATCAGCTCCCACTGACCATACAGGAGCTCCACGTCACTGTCCACTGTATCATCTAAGCTCCACAGAACCATACAGTGAGCTCCACTCACTGTCCATTATCAGGCTCCAACTGACCAACAGGACCTCCACTCACGTGTCCACTGTATCAGCTCCACTGACCATACAGGACCTCCACTCACTGTCCACCTGTATCAGCTCCACTACCATACAGGACCTCCCTCCTGTCCACTGTATCAGCTACACTGACCAACAGGAGCCCACCTACAGACTGTAGTTCATCTGATTCTCTGTATACTTTATTACTCTGTTTCTTTAATGATCAGGGCCCACCCACCAGGACACCACAGAGCAGATACTATTAGGGATGTGGGTCATTCTCAGCACTGAGTGATACTGACGTGGTGGTGGTGTGTTAGTTATTGTGGTGGTTGTGCGGTGTGAGGATCAAAGCACAGCATTGCTGCGGCTAGGAGTGTTTAAACACCTCAGTGTCACTGCTGGACTGAGAATCGTCCACCAACCAAAACTATCCAGTGGGCAGTGTGCTACAAAGTTCTCCCGTATGGTCAGTGGAGCTGATAAACTGAGCAGTGTAGATACGAGGAGGTGGTCTTAATAAAGCAACCAGTCAATATATATTTAGACGTCAGTACGAAACATGACAAAACATCAAACAGAAGCATCTGCGTTTACTGGTGTTCATGTAAACAAACAGTACAGAAAGATTTATAAATAAGTGCTAACAGTCCTGCAGGAAATATAGAACACATATAACACATACCTACACAAATACAGAATCATATAAATACAGCAAATACAGCTAACATTTCAACTATAACCCGTATAACGTGAACTTTATCTTCAGCTCTTCCAGGTGAACCTGATTAGATGTGTGTGTGTTCTACAATGTAGAGGTTGGTGAGGAGACGCCAACGTATGTGTGTTTACGTCATCCTGATCCGACGTCGACCTAGTTTTTCGGTGCCCTGCGCTCAAGTAGATCGGGAGGAAACGGCCTGCTGGCGGCCATCGAGGAGGCCATCAAAATCTCTGAGGACCCGGCCAGAGACGGGCCGAGTGTCAAGAAGGACAGACGCTTCCCCATGTACACACACCTTCCAGAACATTGTCTGGCTGTTCGTTTTTAAATGAAGTGATCATAACCAGCTCTGTGCTGATGTTATTTGTTTAAAGGAGCGGTATCAAGATGTTTTCTTTAACAATTCCAAAATGAACTAAAATTAACGGAATGTAATAGCAGTTGTAATGGTGTGTAGAAGACGTCCATGTATCAGAGATATCTACTGAAGTTAGCATGCTAACCAGCTAGCCCTGGCCCATCCTGTCTTGTCCTATCTTGAGTCACTGTAGTACCACTGTGTACCTGAAGAGGTGATAGTGAGTCACTGTAGTACCACTGTGTACCTGAAGAGGTGATAGTGAGTCACTGTAGTACCACTTTGTTACCTGAAGATGTGATAGTGAGTCACAGTAGTACCAACATTGTACCTGAAGAGGTGATAGTGAGTCACTGAAGTACCCACTTTGTAACCTAAGAGATGATAAGTGAGTCGCTGTCGTACCACTTTGTACCTGAAGATGTGATAGTGATTCACTGTAGGGGGGAGAGAAGAGAAGGGAGAGGGGGAGGAAGGGTAGAGAGAGGGAGCAGGATAAGGAGAGTCGGGGGGAGAGAGAGGCAGAGAGAATTGGAGATGAGGGGAGGAAGGGACGGGGAGAAAGGAGGGGAGGAGGGGGAGGGAGGGAGAGTAAGGTAGAGGAGAGGAGAAGGTGGGAGGAGGGAGAGCGTAGCAAGCAAGGAGGAGGGGGTGAGGGGGGTAGGAGGGGGAGGCTAGAAGGGATATGGAACTGATGGGGTGGAGGAAGGGTTGCGAATCTTCTCGACGTCTATCTCGTGCTGCTTGCCCCCCCAACCCCCCTTCTCCTCTTTACGTCTCTTCTTCTCTCTTTTCCCTCTTTTTCCTTGCCTCGTTCTGCTTGGATTCAACTCCTTTTTAAGTTTCTCTCTTTTTTCTTCTTCTCCGTCTTCCCTTCTCTATACTCTTTCTCATTTCTCCTCTTTTCTTTCGTTTTTGGCACGTTCTTCTGTCCTATTCTTTCGTGTCTTCTCTCTGTAGTTACGCACTGACTTTTGCTCTGTCATTCTTCTCTCTGGTTGTGCTCTCGATCTTTTTGTCTCATTCTCTCTGTCTCTCTTTTGTCTTCTCTTTGACTTTTTCGCGTCTCATCTCTTTTCTTTCTCTTCGTCTGCTTTTTTAGTATTATATCCTGGCCTCTCTAGCTTTTGTTCTCTTCTAATATTGGGTTTATTCCTTTACTCGGCTCTTGTCTTTTCTTTTCATCTCATCTGTTCTCCCTTCTCTCTTTGCGTGCTTCTTGCCTGTTACCTTCCCTGCTCTCCCATTTATTTTCTCTATTCTGCCTCCCGCGTTCCTATGCTCACTATTCTCTGTTACTCCCCTTTTGCTTTCCTCTTGGTTTCCGCTATTCTGTATTTCTTCCTTTCTTTTCTTTTCCTATGCGTCTTCTGTGTTGTTTCCTTCGCTTTATTCTTCTTATTTCTTTCCTTCTTTCACTATCTCTTTCATTACCTGGATACTTTCTGCCGCTTCGTGTTTCCTCGCTTTCTTTCTAATTCCGTCTTTACTCTTCGGTATCTGTCTGTACCGTGTCTCTTTTGGTTCTTTCTTTCAAGTTACATCCTTATCTTGCATTTTTTTCGGTTTCCCGGTTCTCGGTTGACTATGCTTTCTCGCTTGCTTCATCTCTTCCCTTCTGCCTTCTCGCTTACCTCCCTCGCTCTGCCTGTCTCTGTTCTTTCTCTCACATTATTTGCTCTGAGTACTCGCTTCTCGTCTGTGGGCTTTCGCTTCTCCCTTTATTTCTTCGTCTTGTCCTCCTTTCCTCTTTTTCGTCTCTCATTCTTCTTGCTTTTCTTCTGTCTTTCTTGTCCTCTCTAGTGTCATTTCTTTTTCTTCGCTTTTGCTATCAGTTCCATGTCTTCTCTTTTGGCCTATCTCTTTGATATCTCTGTTTCATTTCGTTCTCATTCTTCTTTCCTTGCTCTCGCTCTCTCTAAGGTTTCTATTTTCCGTTGCCTCCGTCGCTTAATTCTTCCTCGAATTCTCTTTTTTTTATTCCTGATGCTTCTCTTCGGATCTCTCTTTTGTCTTTTCCTTCCTGTCTCGTTTCTGTCTTTCTGTTTACCCTTTTCTCGTATCTTCTTTTTTTCGATCTCTTTCGTGTTTTCCTTTTTTCGATCTCTTTTCTTCTTGTTTCTTCTGTCTTTCTTGACTTTATCTCTCGACTATGCTGCTGGCGTTTTTTTTTGATATCTTTCTGCTCTCTCTTTCGCTGGCTTTTACTCTCTCCTTTTTTCTCTTGCTGTCTTTCTCCGCGTTCCTCTTCGGTCTCTTTTTTTCTTGGCTTTCATTCTCCTTCTATCTCTCTCGTAGCATTCTCCATCTCGTACTTTTTGTTTCCGGTTTTTCTTTCTTGTTTACCTTGCTCCTTTCCCTCCCTTACTCCTTTATCGGGTTTACGTGTTCTTTCGCACTACTTTTGTTTTTACATCTTCTCTTGTTCTCTCTCCTTCTCTCTCTTTTTCTCGTCTCTCCCTTCTTCTTCTTTTCTCTGTTATTTGCTCTCTGCCCATCCCTTACTTCTTTACTCCTTTGACTTTGCTTCTCTCCTGGGTCTTTCTGGTTCTTCTCTTCTCGCTTTTTCTTCATGTTCTATTCTGATCTTCTTTCTTTTCTCCGCTCTTTTCTCTCTTTATCTATTTTTCCTTTCCTACTTTTCTTCTCTTTTAGCGTTATGTTATTCTTCTCTCCTCCTCTGTGTCTGGCTTCTCTTTTTGTCTGTTATAGGATTTTGCTGTTTTTGCTACCTTCTTTTTATGGCTCTTTTTTCGGCTCGCGCGTACGTTTCTCGTAATTTAGGTTTATTTTCTTTTCTCCCTACAGTAGATTTCCGATCCTGTATTTACCATGCGCTGTCCACATCCTCGATTGCGCTATTCGTTTTAGGCGGTCCTTCGGCTGTTCGGTTGTTCTCTCGTTCACTTTCCGCCGTTTAGCGTTCTTCTCTTTCGTTCGTGCCTGTTCTTCTTCGTTGTATCTTTGTTGGTCTTTCTTCGCTCTCTGTCTCGTAATACTTACTCTTCCTTTATGTTTCCTCCTTCTCTTTCTTTCTTGTGTAGTGGGTCATTTCTCCTTTAGTACTGTTTTTCTCTTTCTGGCTACTGCCCGTTCTTCTACTTTCCTTTCTCGCTCTAGGCTTATTCCCTACTTCTTGCTTTTTGTTTCTCGTCTTGCTTTCTCTTTCTCGTGCATTTCCCATTGTCTCTTATGGTCTCCTTCCGTTTTGTATTTCTCTAGTGTTTATTGCTCTTTTTTTTTCTTCTTACCTTTATCTACTTTATCTTTTTCTGCTTCTTTTTGGTTTCATTTTTTTTTGGTTTTTGCTTTGTACTGTCCCACCCCTCTTCGTGGGTAGTGTCCGCTTGCTTGTGAACTCTGCGTACCCTTTTCTTGGTCCATTTGTTTTTCTCTGCTCTTTTCTCAGTATTCCTTCTTGCCTTGCTGTTGTTGGTAGGACTTTTTATTGACTGCTTTCATTTTCGTCGTCGTGCTCTGTCTACCCTCCAAATACCCATACTCGCATCTATATCTATTCATACGACCCTCCAAATAACCCAGACTATTATCACGATCGGAGTCCTACGACCCACCAAAATACCCATCCTCTTATCACTATCGACACATACTAGACCACTACTCCAAAGACCCCGTAAGCGGAGCTGCGATCGACCCAGAAGACCCACAAATTACCCGAAGGCTCTGAGATAGTGCGACCACTTAACGACACCCAAAGAATCAGCATATGGAGATAGAGAGACACAGACATAACCACTGAGTAACCCGAAGAGGTGATAGTTATCACAGTAGATACCCACATTGTCCCTGAGATGTTATAGAGAGTCACAGACTCTACCCACAATGTACCAGAAGAGGTGAATAGTGAGTCACTGTCGAACCACTGTGAACCAGAAGAGGTTAGAAAGGGACACATAAGAAACCACCACTGTGAACCTGTAATAGAGAGCTAGAGAGTCCCTGTAGTACCACTGTTGTACCAGACGAGGTGATAGTGAGATACACTGAAGACCACTTGTACCTGAAGAGAGGAGATAGTGAGAACGCTGTAAGTACAACTAGTGACCTTGAAGATGGAGATAGTGAGTCACAGAAGAACCACCATTGTACCTGAAGAGGTCTAGATAAGACGCTTGAAAGAACCACTGTGTACCCTGAAGAGGTGATCAGTAGATGCCGCAGTAGTACCACATGAGTACCTGAAGAGGGTGAACTGTTAGTCGCTCTATTGGGAGAGGAACACTTCATACTGAAGGTTTCTTCTAGACTAGTAAAGAGTGAAGAGAAGGAGGAGGAGATGTTTCTGCTGATATGGCGCCCCTAGTGTTTTGTACTGTGTGGTGTACGTCAGCGTGTACGTCAGCGTGTGAGTCAGTGTGTGTGGTGTGTGAGTGTGGGTTTTGTGAGGTGTTTGTGGAGTGTGTGTGGTATGTGTGTGGTGTATGATGTAGTGTGTGGTGTTTGAGGTGTGGTGAGATGTTGGTGCAGTGTGGTGTACAGCATTGAAGTCAGTGTGTTGTGGTGGTGTGATGATTGTCGTTAGTTTGTGGTGTGGTGTGAAGTGTTATAAGTGGTGGTGTGTGTGTGTGGTGTTTGTAGTGTGTTTGTGTTTGTGATGTTTGTGTGTGTGATGTTTGTGTGTGTGGTGTTTGTGATGTTTGTGTGTATGATGTTTGTGTGTGTGATGTGTGTGGTGTTTGTAGTGTTTGTGATGTTTGTGCTGTGTGGTGTGCAGCGTGTAAGTCAGTGTGTGGTGTGTGTGGTGTTTGTAGTGTGTGTGATGTTTGTAGTGTGTGTGATGTTTGTAGTGTGTGTGGTGTTTGTGTGGTGTTTGTGGTGTTTGTGGTGTGTGTAGTGTGTGTGATGTGTGTGGTGTTTGTAGTGTGTGAGATGTTTGTGCTGTGTGGTGTACAGCATGTAAGTCAGTGTGTGGTGTGTGTTTGGTGTTTGTAGTGTGTGTGTGGTGTGTGTGGTGTTTGTAGTGTGTTTGTGTGTGTGATGTTTGTATGTGTGATGTTTGTAGTGTGTGTGGTGTGTGTAGTATGTGTGATGTTTGTGTGTGTGATGTTTGTGTGTGTGATGTTTGTGTGTGTGATGTTTGTAGTGTGTGTGGTGTGTGTGTGTTTGTGGTGTGTGTGATGTTTGTGTGTGTGTGGTGTTTGTAGTGTGTGTGTGGTGTTTGTAGTGTGCGTGGTGTTTGTATTGTGTGTGTGGTATGTGTGATGTTTGTAGTGTGTGGTATTTGTAGTGTGTGGTGTTTGTAGTGTGTGTGTGGTGTTTGTTTTAAGGTGTTGCGTGGTGTTTGTATTGTGTGTGTGGTATGTGTGATGTTTGTAGTGTGTGGTATTTGTAGTGTGTGGTGTTTGTAGTGTGTGTGTGGTGTTTGTAGTGTGCGTGGTGTTTGTATTGTGTGTGTGGTATGTGTGATGTTTGTAGTGTGTGGTATTTGTAGTGTGTGGTGTTTGTAGTGTGTGTGATGTTTGTAGTGTGAGTGATGTTTGTAGTGTGTGTGGTGTTTGTAGTGTGTTTGTAGTGTGTGTGGTGTTTGTAGTGTGTGTGTGGTGTGTGTGTGATATTTGTAGTGTGTTTGTAGTGTGTGTGGTGTTTGTAGTGTGTGGTGTGTGTAGTGTGTGTGGTGTTTGTAGTGTGTGTGGTGTGTGTGGTGTTTGTAGTGTGTGTGGTGTGTGTGGTGTTGGTAGTGTGTGTGGTGTTGGTAGTGTGTGTGTGTGGTGTTTGTAGTGTGTGTGTGGTGTTTGTAGTGTGTGTGTGGTGTGTGTGTGTGTGATGTTTGTAGTGTTTGTGGTGTTTGTAGTGTGTGGTGTTTGTAGTGTGTGTGGTGTGTGTGATGTTTGTGGTGTTTGTAGTGTGTGGTGTTTGTAGTGTGTGTGTGGTGTGTGTGGTGTTTGTAGTGTGTGTGGTGTTTGTAGTGTGTGTGGTGTTTGTAGTGTGTGTGTAGTGTGTGTGATGTTTGTAGTGTGTGTGTGGTGTTTGTAGTGTGTGTTGTGTGTGTGGTGTTTGTAGTGTGTGTGTGGTGTGTGTGATGTTTGTAGTGTGTGTGATGTTTGTGTGTGTGGTGTTTGTGTGTGTGGTGTTTGTAGTGTGTGTGTGTGTTTGTAGTGTGTGTGATGTTTGTGTGTGGTGTTTGTAGTGTGTGTGGTGTTTGTAGTGTTGTGATGTTTGTGTGGTGGTGTTTGAGTGGTGTGGTTTTGTAGTGTGTGTTAATTGTTGTGTGTGGTGTTTGTAGTGTGTGTGGTGTGTGTGATGTTTGTGTGTGATGTTTGTAGTGTCTGTTGTGTTTGTAGTGTGTGTTGTGTTTGTAGTGTGTGTGGTGTTTGGGTGTGTGGTGTTTGTAGTGTGTGTGTGTGTGGTGTTTGGGTGTGTGGTGTTTGTAGTGTGTGTGATGTTTGTGTGTGTGGTGTTTGTGTGTGTGGTGTTTGTAGTGTGTGTGTGTGTGTGTGATGTTTGTTTGTGTGTGTGATGTTTGTGTGTGATGTTTGTGTGTGTGATGTTTGGGTGTGTGGTGTTTGTAGTGTGTTTGTGTGTGTGTGATGTTTGTGTGTGTGATATTTGTGTGTGTGGTGTTTTGTAGTGTGTGTGTGATGTTTGTGTGGTGATTGTTTGGGGGGTGTGTGGTGTTTGTAGTGTGTGTGTGTGTGTGTGTGTGTGTGGTGTTTGTGTGTGTGATGTTTGTAGTGTGTGTGTGTGTGTGTGGTGTTTGTGTGTGTGATGTTTGTGTGTGTTGTGTTTGTGTGTGTGGTGTTGTAGTGTGTGTTGTGTGTGTGTTGTGTGTGTGGTGTTTTGTGGTGTGTGATTTTGTGTGTGTTGTGTTTGGGTGTGTGGTGTTTGTTAATGTGTGTGGTGTTGGGTGTGTGATGTTTGTGTGTGTTTTTGTTTGGGTGTGTGATGTTTGTAGTGTGTGGTGTTTGTAGTGTGTGTGTGTGTGTGTGGTGTTTGTGTGTGTGATGTTTGTAGTGCGTGGTGTTTGTAGTGTGTGTGTGGTGTTTGTGTGTGTGGTGTTTGTGTGTGTGGTGTTTGGGTGTGTGGTGTTTGTAGTTTGTGTGTGTGGTGTTTGGGTGTGTGGTGTTTGTAGTGTGTGTGTGATGTTTGGGTGTGTGGTGTTTGTAGTGTGTGGTGTTTGTAGTGTGTGTGTGTGTGTGTGTGTGATGTTTGGGTGTGTGATGTTTGGGTGTATGGTGTTTGTAGTGTGTGTGTGTGTGTGTGTGTGGTGTTTGTGTGTGTGGTGTTTGGGTGTGTGGTGTTTGTAGTGTGTGTGTGATGTTTGGGTGTGTGGTGTTTGTAGTGTGTTTGTGTGTGTGTGTGATGTTTGGGTGTGTGGTGTTTGTAGTGTGTGGTGTTTGTAGTGTGTGTTTGTGTGTGTGATGTTTGGGTGTGTGGTGTTTTGTAAGTGAGTGTGTTGGTGTGGTGGTGTGGTGTTTTGGTGTTGTGATGTTTGTATTGTGTGTGTTTGTGTGTGTGATGTTTGTGTGTGTTGTGTTTTGGGTGTGTGGTGTTTGTATGTGAGTGGGTGGTGTGTGTGGTGTTTGTGTGTGTGATGTTTGTGTGTGTTGTGTTTGGGTGTGTGGTGTTTGTAGTGTGTGTGGTGTTTGTGTGTGTGATGTTTGTGTGTGTTGTGTTTGGGTGTGTGGTGTTTGTAGTGTGTGTGTGTGTGTGTGATGTTTGTGTGTGTGTGGGTGTTTTGTAGTGTGTGTTTGTTGTGTGTGGGGTTTGGGTGTTGTGGGTGTTTGTAGTGTGTGTGGTGTTTGGGTGTGTGGTGTTTGTAGTGTGTGTGTGTGTGTGTGTGTGTGGTGTTTGTGTGTGTGATGTTTGTGTGTGTTGTGTTTGGGTGTGTGGTGTTTGTAGTGTGTGTGGTGTTTGTGTGTGTGATGTTTGTGTGTGTTGTGTTTGGGTGTGTGGTGTTTTTGTATGTGTGTGTGTGTGTTGAGTTTGTGTGTTGGTTTTCAGTGTGTGGTGTTTGTAGTGTGTGTTTGTGTGTGTGATGTTTGGGTGTGTGGTGTTTGGGTGTGTGGTGTTTGTGTGTGTGGTGTTTGGGTGTGTGGTGTTTGTAGTGTGTTGGTGTGTGATGTTTGGGTGTGTGGTGTTTGTAGTGTGTGTTTGTGTGTGTGATGTTTGTGTGTGTTGTGTTTGGGTGTGTGGTGTTTGTGTGTGTTGTGTTTGGGTGTGTGGTGTTTGTAGTGTGTGTGTGTGTGTGTGATGTTTGTGTGTGTGATGTTTGTGTGTGTGGTGTTTGTGTGTGTTGTGTTTGGGTGTGTGGTGTTTGGGTGTGTGGTGTTTGTAGTGTGTGTGGTGTTTGTGTGTGTGGTGTTTGTAGTGTGTGTGGTGTTTGGGTGTGTGGTGTTTGTAGTGTGTGTGTGTGATGTTTGTGTGTGTGGTGTTTGGGTGTGTGGTGTTTGTGTGTGTGATGTTTGTGTTGTGCTGTTACAGGTTTGGAGGAGAGGAGCAGCACGAGGAGAACAGAGTTCACTTAGGAAACGCTATCATGTCCTTCTACGCTGCTCTGATTGACCTGCTGGGCCGCTGTGCTCCTGAGATGCACGTAAGAGATCCAGATCAGTTTCACACCACCCCCCCCCTCCCACCCAAGACCCTCAACATACCCTCACAGAACCCACATCCTCCCTTCACTCACTCCTGAGGGTGTTTATCTTAAACCTTAGAGAACTGATCGATAGATTATTAGCTAATAGAAAATTCAAGATCTCCACACTTAACCCATCCGTTTAGTGAAACACTCACATACACACACACACACACTAGTGAACACACACACTAGGGGGCAGTGAAAGACATGGTGGTGTAGTGGTCAGCACGTAGGTGTTCGCCTGCAGATGTACACGTTCCTGCAGCTGTGGGCGGAGCTGATGAAAGTGTTTTCTCTGATTGGTCCGGCTGGTGGAGGGGGCGGGGTTTAAGCTGTGATGTGTGTGTGTGTGTGTGTGTGTGTGTGTGTGTGTGTGTGTGCAGCTGATCCAGGCTGGGAAAGGAGAGGCTCTGCGGATCAGAGCTATTCTCAGGTCTCTGGTGCCCATCGAGGACCTGGTGGGAGTTATCAGTCTTCCGTTCCAGATACCTGCGTTTGGAAAAGGTGAGCAGGATCCATATACCATATACAAACTGTCCAAACCACAGCCTCTCTGAAGTCCAGCTGCTTCTCTGTGTACCCCGCGCTGGCATGCACTGACCAGTCGAGTGGGCTGGTCTGGGCTGTACCTGCTAGAGGGGTATAAAGCCCCCCAGCTCGGGGTGCTGAGCTGTAGTTTGTCAGTGTTCAGCTGATCGTGCACACTCAGAGAAGAGTATCACATCATAAACTATCATCACATGGACCTGGTTTCATGACGCTGCCCCCAGGTGACCTGTCCTTGTTTCTCCAGACAACAGCATCATAGAACCCAAGATGTCGGCCAGTTTTGTTCCTGACCACAAAGCTCCAATGGTGCTGTTCCTGGACAGAGTGTACGGTATTGATAACCAGGACTTCCTGTTACATGTGCTGGAGGTCGGATTCCTGCCGGACATGCGGGCGGCAGCTTCTCTGGACACAGTTGAGCTTGCTTATTTTTTCATTTTTTTCTTCTTTGTTTCTTCTTAGCCTTTTTTCTTTTTTTAGCTTTTCTTTGTAGTTTTTTTGGGGGGGGGGGGCTTCTAGCTTCTTGTCCATTTTTTTTTTCTTTTTTTTTTTATTCCTTTTTTCTTTTTTTTATGTTTATTTTCTTTTTTTTTTTGTCTTTTTTTTCTATGCTTTATTTTATTCTTATAGCACTATTTTTTTTTTTCTCTTTTCTTTTTTTTTTTCTTTTTATTTCTTTTTTTTTTTTTAGCTTTTTTTTTCTTTATTCTTCTTTACTTTTTTCTTTTTCTAGCTTTTCTTTTTTTTGGTTTTTTTTTTTCGGGGCCTGTTACAAGCTGAACGAGTGTTAAATCTGTCTGTGTGTGAACACCTCAGGGGTTTGACCTGCACTGATGTATCAGAAGGTGGCGCTGCAGCTGCATCAGTTCAATGTGCTGAATATTCAGTACAGTATCAGTTTCACATCCAAGACCTGAAACAAGACCTGCTGTGGAAACAGACACACTGTACTGGTTGTTGTTAAGTGTGTACTGAGTGTTAAGTGTGTACTGATTGTTGTTGAGTGTGTTAAGGGGGGGGGGGGGGGGGGGCTGTCTAGACCACAAGTATCGAGAGTCCAGCAAGAAGAGTTGAGTAGTACAATTGTACAGGTCTAGTGAAGAGTGTGTCACAGATATGTATGAGATATAAATTGTATGAACTTGGTCTAGAGAAAAGCTATTTACCTGGCTAATGTATGCGTTGAGAACATGTTTCAGGCTGATTTTGAGGCGTGGTTTAACAGTCAAAGAAGCTGAGTGAGAGTCCAGGTAAAGGGTATGATGAGAAGCGAGATAGACTGAAAGATTGAGTAGTAGGTGAACCTGGATCTTGAGTGAGTATTGATGTGTACGAGTGATGCGATGTGTGTACTGGTTATGGATTGTGTTGAGTGATTGTGACCAGAGAGATGTGGTACTGAGATGTTGAGTTGTGAGAACTGGTTAAGGAGTGGTTGAGTGTGTACTGATTGTTTAGTTGGAGGTGTAACTGGTATAATTGGAGTGAGTATTTGAGTATGTAGTACTGAATGTTGAGAGAGATTACTGGTTTTAAGGAGTGTGTTGAGTGTGTACTGAGTGTTGTACTGAGAGTGTACGTGATTGTTGAGTTGTGGAAGGAACTGGATTAGGAGTGATGATGAGTGTGTACTGAATTCGTTGATATGTGTGTACGTTATGGAGTGTGTTGAGTGTGTCTAGATTAGTTGATTGTGTGTACTGATATGGAGTGTGTTGATGTTACTGATAGTTTTGAGTGGTGAGTTACGTGGTTATGTAGTGTGGTATGAGTTGGTGGTTTCTTATTGTTGAAATTGGTTACTGGTTAATGGAAGTGTGTTGAGTGTGTACTGGAAATGGTTGAGTGTGTGTACTGGTTATGGAGTGTGGTTTATTGTTTAACTGAATGTTGAGTGTGTTGAAACTGTTATGAGTGTGTTGAGTGTGTAGCAGATTGTTGAGTGTGTGAACTGTTATGGAGTGAGTTGATTGGTGTAACAGATTGTTGAGTGTGTGTACTGGTTATGGAGTGTGTTGAGTGTGTACTGAGTGTGTACTGATTGTTGAGTGTGTGTACTGGTTATGGAGTGTGTTGAGTGTGTACTGATTGTTGAGTGTGTGTACTGGTTATGGAGTGTGTTGAGTGTGTACTGATTGTTGAGTGTGTGAAGTCGTGGTTAAGGAGTGTGTTGAGTGTGTACTGAAGTGTTGAGTTTGTGTACTGGTTTTTATTATGGAGGTGTTGAATTGTGTACTGATTGTTGAGTGTGTGTACTGGTTATGGAGTGTGTTGAGTATGTGCTGAGTGTGTACTGATTGTTGAGTGTGTGTACTGGTTTAAGGAGTGTGTATTTTAAGTTTTGTGTACGAGTGTGTCTGATTGTTGATGTGTTGTAACTGGTTATGGAGTGTGTTGAGTGTGTACTGATTGTTGAGTGTGTGTACTGGTTATGGAGTGTGTACTGATTGTTTGATTGTGTGTACTGGAATATGGATGTGTTTTGAGTGTGTACTGGTTGGTGAGTGTGTGGGTACTTGGTTATGGGAGTGTGTTGTTTATGTTCCTGAGTATGTACTGATGTGTGATGTGTGTACTGGTTATGGAGTGTGTTGAGTGTGTACTGATTGTTGAGTGTGTGTACTGGTTATGGAGTGTGTACTGATTGTTGAGTGTGTGTACTGGTTATGGAGTGTGTTGAGTGTGTACTGATTGTTGAGTGTGTGTACTGGTTATGGAGTGTGTTGAGTGTGTACTGAGTGTGTACTGGTTGTTGAGTGTGTGTACTGGTTATGGAGTGTGTTGAGTGTGTATTGAGTGTGTACTGATTGTTGAGTGTGTGTACTGGTTATGGAGTGTGTTGAGTGTGTATTGAGTGTGTACTGATTGTTGAGTGTGTGTACTGGTTATGGAGTGTGTTAGAGTGGTGTACAGATGTTGAGTGTGTTTACTGGTTTTATGGAATAGTGTTGAGTGTGTATTGAGTGTGTACTGATTGTTGAGTGTGTGTACTGGTTATGGAGTGTGTTGAGTGTGTACTGATTGTTGAGTGTGTGTACTGGTTATGGAGTGTGTTGAGTGTGTACTGATTGTTGAGTGTGTGTACTGGTTATGGAGTGTGTTGAGTGTGTACTGAGTGTGTACTGATTGTTGAGTGTGTGTACTGGTTATGGAGTGTGTTGAGTGTGTACTGAGTGTGTACTGATTGTTGAGTGTGTGTACTGGTTATTGAGTGTGTACTGAGTGTGTACTAATTGTTGAGTGTGTGTACTGGTTATGGAGTGTGTTGAGTGTGTACTGAGTGTGTACTAATTGTTGAGTGTGTGTACTGGTTATTGAGTGTGTACTGAGTGTGTACTAATTGTTGAGTGTGTGTACTGGTTATTGAGTGTGTACTGAGTGTGTACTAATTGTTGAGTGTGTGTACTGGTTATGGAGTGTGTACTGAGTGTGTACTGATTGTTGAGTGTGTGTACTGGTTATGGAGTGTGTACTGAGTGTGTACTGAGTGTGTACTGATTGTGGTGTGTGTTTGTGTGACAGGCGGCGTTCAGCACTACTGAAATGGCTCTGGCTCTGAATCGGTACCTCTGCTCCGCTGTGCTGCCTCTGATCACTAAATGTGCCCCCCTGTTTGCTGGGACGGACCACCGGGCCATCATGATCGACTCCATGCTGCACACCATCTACAGGCTGTCCCGCGGACGCTCGCTCACTAAAGCCCAGAGAGACGTGATCGAGGAGTGTCTCATGTCCCTCTGCAGGTGAAGAAAACACACCTGTTAGCAGCCTGGCATGTAAACATTAGAATATTATCTGGAATGTCGTAGCCAGTAAAATATCTTATAGTCTTTCTATCTCACCACCTCCACATCAGAGTCACTGCAGAGCTGAGAATCACCCACCTCCCTAATAGTACCTGCTCTGTGGTGGTCCTGTGGGGGTCCTGATCATTAAAGAACAGAGTAATAAAGTATACAGAGAATCAGATGAACTACAGTCTGTAAGTGGAGCTCCTGTATGGTCAGTGGAGCTGATACAGTGGACAGTGAGTGGAGGTCCTGTATGGTCAGTAGAGCTGATACAGTGGACAGTGAGTGGAGGTCCTGTATGGTCAGTGGAGCTGATACAGTGGACAGTGAGTGGAGGTCCTGTATGGTCAGTGGAGCTGATACAGTGGACAGTGAGTGGAGGCTCCTGTATGGTCAGTGGAGCTGATACAGTGGACAGTGAGTGGAGGTCCTGTATGGTCAGTGGAGCTGATACAGTGGACAGTGAGTGGAGGTCCTGTATGGTCAGTGGAGCTGATACAGTGGACAGTGAGTGGAGGTCCTGTATGGTCAGTGGAGCTGATACAGTGGACAGTGAGTGGAGGTCCTGTATGGTCAGTGGAGCTGATACAGTGGACAGTGAGTGGAGGTCCTGTATGGTCAGTGGAGCTGATACAGTGGACAGTGAGTGGAGGTCCTGTATGGTCAGTGGAGCTGATACAGTGGACAGTGAGTGGAGGTCCTGTATGGTCAGTGGAGCTGATACAGTGGACAGTGAGTGGAGGTCCTGTATGGTCAGTGGAGCTGATACAGTGGACAGTGAGTGGAGGTCCTGTATGGTCAGTGGAGCTGATACAGTGGACAGTGAGTGGAGGTCCTGTATGGTCAGTGGAGCTGATACAGTGGTCAGTGAGTGGAGGTCCTGGCTGGTCAGTGTTGTCAGAGGTTTGTGTTGAAGTTCTGGCTGGTGAGGGTGTTGGAGTGTCCTGGCTCTCTGTGAGTTTCCTGTCGGCCCTGTTTGAGTGATGTGTGGCTCTTACCTGTTTCAGGTATCTGCGTCCGTCTATGCTCCAGCACCTGCTGAGGAGGCTCGTATTCGACGTGCCGATTCTCAACGAGTACGCCAAAATGCCACTGAAGGTAGAGTACAGTCCTCTAGACGAACAGGACCCTCAGTAACACCCTACACCCCCCACCCCAATACACCATCACTGACCTTCTACCCTATCTCTTTACCTGTGTTCATTATAGCTGCTGACCAATCACTACGAGCGCTGCTGGAAGTACTACTGTCTGCCCAACGGCTGGGCCAACTTCGGAGTGTCGTCAGAGGAGGAGCTCCATCTGACCCGCAAACTTTTCTGGGGAATCTTTGAGTCTCTGGCACACAAGGTAAGAAACATGTAATTCAGTTCAGTACTCAGTTTAATAATCACTACTGACTACTGATAAACTCATTTACACCATCAAACATCCTCATTATTCTTTTAATGATCATTCAGTTCAGTACTCAGTTTAATAATCACTACTGACTACTGATAAACTCATTTACACCATCAAACATCCTCATTATTCTTTTAATGTTCATTCAGTTCAGTACTCAGTTTAATAATCACTACTGACTACTGATAAACTCATTTACACCATCAAACATCCTCATTATTCTTTTAATGATCATTCAGTTCAGTACTCAGTTTAATAATCACTACTGACTACTGATAAACTCATTTACACCATCAAACATCCTCATTATTCTTTTAATGTTCATTCTGTTCAGTACTCAGTTAAATAATCACTACTTACTACTGATAAACTCATTTACACCATCAAACATCCTCATTATTCTTTTAATGATCATTCAGTTCAGTACTCAGTTTAATAATCACTACTGACTACTGATAAACTCATTTACACCATCAAACATCCTCATTATTCTTTTAATGTTCATTCAGTTCAGTACTCAGTTAAATAATCACTACTGACTACTGATAAACTCATTTACACCATCAAACACCCTCATTATTCTTTTAATGTTCATTCAGTTCAGTACTCAGTTTAATAATCACTACTGACTACTGATAAACTCATTTACACCATCAAACACCCTCATTATTCTTTTAATGTTCATTTAGTTCAGTACTCAGTTTAATAATCACTACTGACTACTGATAAACTATTTAACACCATCAAACATCCTCATTATTCTTTTAATGATCATTCAGTTCAGTACTCAGTTTAATAATCACTACTGACTACTGATAAACTCATTTACACCACCAAACATCCTCATTATTCTTTTAATGTTCATTCAGTTCAGTACTCAGTTTAATAATCACTACTGACTACTGATAAACTCATTCACACCATCAAACATCCTCATTTTTCTTTTAATGTTCATTCAGTTCAGTACTCAGTTTAATAATGACTACTGACTACTTATAAACTCATTTACACCATCAAACACCCTCATTATTCTTTTAATGTTCATTTAGTTCAGTACTCAGTTTAATAATCACTACTGACTACTGATAAACTCATTTACACCATCAAACATCCCCATTATTCTTTTAATGTTCATTCAGTTCAGTACTCAGTTTAATAATCACTACTGACTACTGATAAACTCATTTACACCATCAAACATCCTCATTATTCTTTTAATGATCATTCAGTTCAGTACTCAGTTTAATAATCACTACTGACTACTGATAAACTCATTTACACCATCAAACACCCTCATTATTCTTTTAGCCTGTAACTGTGAGACTATAAGGTAGGTGTTTCTAATAAAGTGGCCGGGTGTTCTCTGTGTTGATGTTTGTTGTTGTTGTTTTTGTTTTTTTAACAGAAATTCGATGCGGAGCTGTTTAAAATAGCGATGCCCTGTATCTGTGCCATAGCTGGTGCCATACCGCCCGACTATGTGGACGCCAGCTACTCCTCCAAAACAGAGAAGAAAGCTTCTGTAGACGCTGAGGGCAACTTTGATCCCAAACCTGTGGAAACCACCAAGTACAGCCCACCTGAACACCTGAACACCTGTTACCTGTTACCTGTTACCTGTGTAGTCCGTAGTGCTTCACACTTCGTGCTGAGTGTGTATGTGTGATTCGTGGGTCTGTGATGACGTTCTGGTGGTCTTGTGTGTTTCCAGCACCATCATTCCTGAGAAGCTGGACGGCTTCATTAACAGATACGCGGAGTACACGCACGATCGGTGGGCGTTCGAGAGGGTGAGTCTCTCAGATGATCCTCAGAGTGGTTTCTCAGACACTGAATACCTGAGAACGTTGAGCAGAATGAAATGTGCTCCTCACGCTTCCTCAGATCCAGAACAACTGGACGTTTGGCGAGGTGCTGGATGAAAATGCGAAGACCCACCCGATGCTCCGTCCGTATAAAACCTTCTCTGAAAAGGTGAGGTGTCCTCTGCTGTGTGTCCTCTGCTGTGTGTCCTCTGCTGTGTGTCCTCTGCTGTGTGTCCTCTGCTGTGAGCTTCCAGTGCAGGGTTCTCAGTGATGCTCATCCACACCCTTCCTGCAGGATAAAGAGATCTACCGCTGGCCCATTAAAGAGTCCATCAAAGCCATGATCGCCTGGGAGTGGACACTGGACAAAGCCAGAGACGGAGACGAGGACAAAACGGAGAAGAAGGCGGCTCGTAAGATCTCCCAGACCGCTCAGGTACGGAGGGGAGAAAAGAGTCTCAGTGTGAGGAGACAGTGAATGACCACTGAGAGTCCTGCTGCTGTGATAACCACAGAGACCTGCTGTCCTTTCATCCTGTAGGCGACCTACGACCCCAGCCACGGATACAGTCCTCAGCCTATAGACATAACAGGAATGACGCTGTCCAGAGAGCTGCAGGTACCGTCCCACAATCACCGTCCCACAATCACCGTCCCACAATCACCGTCCCACAATCACCGTCCCACAATCACCATCCCACAATCACCGTCCCACAATCACCGTCCCACAATCACCGTCCCACAATCACCGTCCCACAATCACCGTCCCACAATCAACGTCCCACAATCACCGTGTCTATAAATAACAACAGTAATAATAATAGTTTTCAGGAATAGGACATATATATATATATACACGGGGTGTGTCTCTAATCCTACTGAGCTCCCTACATAGGCAGCCTGTTACGTCATAGTACGCTCTCCCGACATGTAGACTGTCCCAATTCTTACATACCTTAAACATGCTGCTACTGAGGAACCTTATTTAGTTTTAAAATGTGATTATTTTGATTCTCTGGAGTTTTAATGTGTTTCTGGTCATAAAATCACACAAAACAGTTTTTAATTATCAACTCTGTAACGAGTCCTTCACCATTTACACTTTATACTCCAGACATTAGCATTTATGCTAGCAGAGTTTAATCTTCGGGCTATTGTTTTGGATGCCGGCCGGTAACTTAGCAACCAGCTAAACCACCGGTGGCGTGCTGCAGTGGGCGGGAACAAGCCGTGACGCAGTCTCTCTCTAACTAGAGCGTCTCAGTAATCTGTTTACACACTCACTACCTAGACAGCCTACTTACACACTCACTACCTAGACAGCCTACTTACACACTCACTACCTAGACAGCCTACTTACACACTCACTACCTAGACAGCCTACTCACACACTCACTACCTAGACAGCCTACTTACACACTCACTACCTAGACAGCCTACTTACACACTCACTACCTAGACAGCCTACTTACACACTCACTAACTAGACAGCCTACTTACACACTCACTACCTAGACAGCCTACTTACACACTCACTACCTAGACAGCCTTCTTACACACTCACTACCTAGACAGCCTACTTACACACTCACTACCTAGACAGCCTACTGACACACTCACTACCTAGACAACCTACTCACACACTCACTACCTAGACAGCCTACTCACACACTCACTACCTAGACAGCCTACTTACACACTCACTACCTAGACAGCCTACTTACACACTCACTACCTAGACAACCTACTCACACACTCACTACCTAGACAGCCTACTTACACACTCACTACCTAGACAGCCTACTTACACACTCACTACCTAGACAGCCTACTTACACACTCACTACCTAGACAGCCTACTTACACACTCACTACCTACACACTCACTACCTAGACAACCTACTTACACACTCACTACCTAGACAACCTACTCACACACTCACTACCTAGACAGCCTACTTACACATTCACTACCTAGACAGCCTACTTACACACTCACTACCTAGACAGCCTACTTACACACTCACTACCTAGACAGCCTACTTACATACTCACTACCTAGACAGCCTACTTACACACTCACTACCTAGACAGCCTACTTACATACTCACTACCTAGACAGCCTACTTACATACTCACTACCTAGACAGCCTACTTACACACTCACTACCTAGACAGCCTACTTACATACTCACTACCTAGACAGCCTACTTACACACTCACTACCTAGACAGCCTACTTACACGCTCACTACCTAGACAGCCTACTTACACACTCGCTACCTAGACAGCCTACTTACACACTCACTACCTAGACAGCCTACTTACACGCTCACTACCTAGACAGCCTACTTAGACACTCACTACCTAGACAGCCTACTTACACACTCACTACCTAGACAGCCTACTTAGACACTCACTACCTAGACAGCCTACTTACACACTCACTACCTAGACAGCCTACTTACACACTCACTACCTAGACAGCCTACTTACACGCTCACTACCTAGACAGCCTACTTAGACACTCACTACCTAGACAGCCTACTTACACGCTCACTACCTAGACAGCCTACTTAGACACTCACTACCTAGACAGCCTACTTACACACTCACTACCTAGACAGCCTACTTACACACTCACTAGGATTTGAGACACACCCACAGTGTAAGCCAAAAGTTTCAGGATACCCTTTTATTTCAGAAGTTAAAGGGAAAGTGACGTATCTGAATACCCCAGCTAGTAACGGGTGAGGTGTCCTATCTTTTATGTCCCGAACATGGCCACCATCTTGAAAGCCTCTATATTGGATCAAGGGAGAGTTTGTCCAATGGGAAGATGGTCGTGTAGCAGATCAAAGAAGATCTGAACTGATCAGAAATTGATTGATGTAATCAGATTTACAATAACTCTTGTAGTTTAAACGTTATCAACACAGAAAGTTACAACAACAACCACATTGAACACCATGTTCAGTCCACTGACCCTGGAGCTGATCTCAGATCTGAAGACGCAGCTCACTGACCACAAGAGATATTCTGATCAGTTCTGATCTTCTTTGATCTGCTACACGACCACCTTCCCATTGGAGAAACTCTCCCTTGATCCAATATGGCGGCTTTTAAGATGGTTGAAATGTTGAAGACCCTCACGCGATACTGGCTGGGGTATTCAGACACGTCGCTTTCCCTTTCGGTTCTGAAATAAAAGGGCGTCCTGAGACTTTTGACTCACCCTGTAGTCATATACTGAAATCCTCTTCATCATGTTCCCTCCAGTCCATGGCTGAGCAGCTGGCCGAGAACTACCACAACACCTGGGGCCGCAAGAAGAAAATGGAGCTGCAGGCGAAGGGTTGGCCCCTTCCTCTCTCTCTCTGCTGTGTTGGCCCCTGGTTACCCTCAGCGGGGTAGTTAACAGACAGCTCTGTTTGTGTGTGTGTGTGTGTGTGTGTGTGTGTGTGTGTGTCCAGGCGGTGGGACTCACCCCCTGCTGGTGCCCTACGACACTCTAACGGCGAAGGAAAAGGCTCGAGATCGGGAAAAGGCCTACGAGCTGCTCAAGTTCTTACAGCTCAACGGATACGCAGTCACGAGGTACAGCACAGGTTCTGAGTGTTCTTCAGAGGTTCCTTCCTTCTCGGTTCCTCTGAACATCTGCTTCCCTCTTTCCTACAGTACTGTGTACAGGGGTTAGTGACTTAGGAAGTTATTATTTACTCAGCAAACACTTTATTATTAAATATTAATCAGTATTAATAGAGTAAGTAGAGCTTTTACACTTTATTATTAAATATTAATCAGTATTAATAGAGTAAGTAGAGCTTTTACACTTTATTATTAAATATTAATCAGTATTAATAGAGTAAGTAGAGCTTTTACACTTTATTATTAAATATTAATCAGTATTAATAGAGTAAGTAGAGCTTTTACACTTTATTATTAAATATTAATCAGTATTAATAGAGTAAGTAGTGCTTTTACACTTTATTATTAAATATTAAACAGTATTAATAGAGTAAGTAGAGCTTTTACACTTTATTATTAAATATTAATCAGTATTAATAGAGTAAGTAGAGCTTTTACACTTTATTATTAAATATTAATCAGTATTAATAGAGTAAGTAGTGCTTTTACACTTTATTATTAAATATTAATTAGTATTAATAAAGTAAGTAGAGCTTTTACACTTTATTATTAAATATTAATCAGTATTAATAGAGTAAGTAGAGCTTTTACACTTTATTATTAAATATTGATCAGTATTAATAGAGTAAGTAGAGCTTTTACACTTTATTATTAAATATTAAACAGTATTAATAGAGTAAGTAGTGCTTTTACACTTTATTATTAAATATTAATCAGTATTAATAGAGTAAGTAGTGCTTTTACACTTTATTATTAAATATTAATCAGTATTAATAGAGTAAGTAGTGTTTTACACTTTATTATTAAATATTAATCAGTATTAATAGAGTAAGTAGTGCTTTTACACTTTATTATTAAATATTAATCAGTATTAATAGAGTAAGTAGAGCTTTTACACTTTATTATTAAATATTAAACAGTATTAATAGAGTAAGTAGTGCTTTTACACTTTATTATTAAATATTAATCAGTATTAATAGAGTAAGTAGAGCTTTTACACTTTATTATTAAATATTAAACAGTATTAATAGAGTAAGTAGTGCTTTTACACTTTATTATTAAATATTAAACAGTATTAATAGAGTAAGTAGTGCTTTTACACTTTATTATTAAATATTAAACAGTATTAATAGAGTAAGTAGTGCTTTTACACTTTATTATTAAATATTAAACAGTATTAATAGAGTAAGTAGAGCTTTTACACTTTATTATTAAATATTAATCAGTATTAATAGAGTAAGTAGTGCTTTTACACTTTATTATTAAATATTAATCAGTATTAATAGAGTAAGTAGAGCTTTTACACTTTATTATTAAATATTAAACAGTATTAATAGAGTAAGTAGTGCTTTTACACTTTATTATTAAATATTAATCAGTATTAATAGAGTAAGTAGAGCTTTTACACTTTATTATTAAATATTAATCAGTATTAATAGAGTAAGTAGAGCTTTTACACTTTATTATTAAATATTAAACAGTATTAATAGAGTAAGTAGTGCTTTTACACTTTATTATTAAATATTAATCAGTATTAATAGAGTAAGTAGAGCTTTTACACTTTATTATTAAATATTAAACAGTATTAATAGAGTAAGTAGTGTTTTTACACTTTATTATTAAAGTATAGTTTATACTCTGGAGCTCCTGCTGGTCTGTGTTAGTGTAAACATGTAAGAACACATTACACAACAGTGTATATGTAAAATCACTCCCAGTGTAGGTTCAGTCAGAGTTTAGTCTGTTCTGTTTGTGTTTATTGTAAATTGTGCTGTAACCTGAGCTGCTTTCACTCTGACTGGATGTGAGTTTCCACCAGGATATATATCCAGTGTTTATATTCACAGACCTTCATATCTGCTCTGTAGAAGATGTGCATGGCTCTGTTAGTCTGTGGGTGTCTGAGCGGGTCATACAGAGCGCTGTCCAGATGTGTGGTGGTGTTTTTAATACTGTGAGATCTTCTGTTCTGATCTTCTGATTCAGCTCGTGGAGCTCTGTTAGTTACAGTCGTCTGTTTGAAGCAGCGTTATTAAGAGTGATTGATTGATTGATTGATTGATTGATTGATTGATTGATTGATTGATTGATTGATTATTGTGAGGGGCTTCTGCTGGTTAATGGCTATGTGCTGGTTTCTCTCCTGACAGAGGGCTGAAGGACATGGAGAGTGATATCTCCTCCATTGAGAAGCGCTTTGCCTACGGCTTCTTACAGAAGCTGCTGAAGTGGATGGACATCGCTCAGGAGTTCATCGCTCACCTGGGTCAGTAACACACACGAGCTCGTAACTCAGTTCACCTGTCACTGGGTCTGTCCCAAACCCTACTGAGCTGCCCAAGTACTCACTGACTCTGGATCACTGACTCTGTATCAGCTGTATAAGTATCACTGACTCTGGATCAGCTGTGTAGGTATCACTGACTCTGTATCACTGACTCTGGATCAGCTGTGTAGGTATCACTGACTCTGTATCACTGACTCTGGATCAGCTGGGTAGGTATCACTGACTCTGGATCACTGACTCTGTATCAGCTGTATAAGTATCACTGACTCTGGATCAGCTGTGTAGGTATCACTGACTCTGTATCAGCTGTGTAGGTATCACTGACTCTGGATCAGCTGTGTAGGTATCACTGACTCTGTATCACTGACTCTGGATCAGCTGTGTAGGTATCACTGACTCTGGATCAGCTGGGTAGGTATCACTGACACTGGATCAGCTGTGTAGGTATCCTTGACTCTGTATCACTGACTCTGGATCAGCTGTGTAGGTATCACTGACTCTGTATCACTGACTCTGTATCAGCTGTATAAGTATCACTGACTCTGGATCAGCTGTGTAGGTATCACTGACTCTGTATCACTGACTCTGTATCAGCTGTTTAAGTATCACTGACTCTGGATCAGCTGTGTAGGTATCACTGACTTTGGATCAGCTGGGGTAGGTATCACTGACTCTGGATCACTGACTCTGTATCAGCTGTATAAGTATCACTGACTCTGGATCAGCTGTGTAGGTATCACTGACTCTGTATCACTGACTCTGGATCAGCTGTGTAGGTATCACTGACTCTGTATCACTGACTCTGGATCAGCTGGGTAGGTATCACTGACTCTGCATCAGCTGGGTAGGTATCCTTGACTCTGTATCACTGACTCTGGATCAGCTGTGTAGGTATCACTGACTCTGTATCACTGACTCTGTATCAGCTGTATAAGTATCACTGACTCTGGATCAGCTGTGTAGGTATCACTGACTCTGTATCACTGACTCTGTATCAGCTGTTTAAGTATCACTGACTCTGGATCAGCTGTGTAGGTATCACTGACTGTATCAGCTGTATAAGTATCACTGACTCTGTAACAGCTGTATAAGTATCACTGACTCTGGATCAGCTGTGTAGGTATCACTGACTCTGTATCACTGACTCTGTATCAGCTGTTTAAGTATCACTGACTCTGGATCAGCTGTGTAGGTATCACTGACTCTGTATCACTGACTCTGTATCAGCTGTTTAAGTATCACTGACTCTGGATCAGCTGTGTAGGTATCACTGACTCTGTATCACTGACTCTGTATCAGCTGTTTAAGTATCACTGACTCTGTATCAGCTGTTTAAGTATCACTGACTCTGTATCAGCTGTTTAAGTATCACTGACTCTGGATCAGCTGTGTAGGTATCACTGACTGTATCAGCTGTATAAGTATCACTGACTCTGTAACAGCTGTATAAGTATCACTGACTCTGGATCAGCTGTGTAGGTATCACTGACTCTGTAACAGCTGTATAAGTATCACTGACCCTGGATCAGCTGTGTATCTCACTCTTTCACACGTGTCACTCTGGTGATTGTGTGAGGTGAGTGTAGTGCACAGTGATCTGCAGTGATACAGCGGATCTGGAACTGGAGAGCCGGGTCTCAGGTTCAGGTTTATACAGAATGTTTACAGAATTATCTTTATTGATGATTGATAGATTTATTGATATCTGGTGGTGTCGGGGGTGATCTGTGTGGGTTTGCGTGTTTGTGTACAGAGGCGGTGGTGAGCAGCGGCCGTGTGGAGAAATCACCTCACGAGCAGGAGATCAAGTTCTTTGCCAAGGTCAGACGTTCTGAAGGCCTTCACTTCTTCTGCGTGTGATGGTCTTTGAGTCTGAGTGTTCCAGCTGAGCAGATCAGGAGCTTGTTCTGTAGCTGCAGGTTCAGGAGGTGGAGCTCGTGGACGTTAAGAGAACGTTGATGTTTTAACGTTCCTCTGTGTTTGTTATAGATTCTCCTGCCGCTGATTAATCAGTACTTCAAGAACCACTGCCTGTACTTCCTGTCCACTCCGGCTAAGATCCTGGGCAGTGGAGGTCACGCGTCCAACAAGGAGAAAGAGATGATCGCCAGGTTTCTCCTCTAAGCTCCTGTATAGACCAGCAGAGCTCCATTCCTTTCTGTTTGATCTGCATAGATAATCTAGAACCTGAATCACTCTCATTATCATGGCGTTTCCTGTAGAACGTTCTCTCCACCGCGTTCCTCCTTTTCCTTTTTCACTCGTTCTGTTCTGTCTCTCTTTTTCTGCTGCAGTATTTTCTGTAAGATGTCTGCTCTGGTCAGACACAGAGTCTTTCTCTTCGGTAAGATTGCTGGACCTGCTTCTATTCTATTCTATTCTATTCTATTCTATTCTATTCTATTCTATTCTATTTGTTCTATTCTATTCTATTCTATTTGTTCTATTCTACTCTATTCTATTCTATTCTATTTGTTCTATTCTATTCTATTCTATTTGTTCTATTCTACTCTATTCTATTCTATTCTATTTGTTCTATTCTATTCTATTCTATTTGTTCTATTCTACTCTATTCTATTCTATTCTATTTGTTCTATTCTATTCTATTCTATTTGTTCTATTCTATTCTATTCTATTCTATTTGTTCTATTCTATTCTATTCTATTTGTTCTATTCTATTCTATTCTATTTGTTCTATTCTATTCTATTTGTTCTATTCTATTATACTCTATTCTATTTCTTCTATTCTATTCTATTCCATTCTACTCTATTCTATTTGTTCTATTCTATTCTATTCTATTCTATTCTATTTGTTCTATTCTATTTTATTTTTTCTATTATATTCTATTCTATTCATTTTATTCTCTTCTATTCTATTCGTTCTATTCTATTCTATTCTATTTGTTCTATTCTGTTCTATTTATTCTATTCTATTCTATTCTATTTGTTCTATTCTATTTTATTTGTTCTATTCTATTCTATTTGTTCTATTCTATTCTATTCTATTCTATTCTATTTGTTCTATTCTATTCTATTCTATTTGTTCTGTTCTATTCTATTCTTTTCTATTCTATTTGTTCTATTCTATTTTATTCTATTTGTTCTGTTCTATTCTATTCTGTTCTGTTCTATTCTATTTGTTCTGTTCTGTTCTATTCTATTCTGTTCTATTCTATTCTGTTCTATTCTATTCCATTTGTTATATTCTATTCTATTCTATTCCATTTGTTCTATTCTGTTCTATTCCATTTGTGCTATTCTATTCTATTCCATTTGTTCTATTCTGTTCTATTCTATTCTATTCCATTTGTTCTATTCTGTTCTATTCTGTCCTATTCCATTTGTTCTATTCTATTCTATTCTTTTCTATTCTATTCTATTCCATTTGTTCTATTCTTTTCTATTCTGTTCTATTCTTTTCAATTCCATTTGTTCTATTCTATTCCATTTGTTCTGTTCTATTCTGTTCTATTCTATTTGTTCTGTTCTATTCTATTCTATTCCATTT
>CM038720.1:880700-890700 GCA_021613375.1 Megaleporinus macrocephalus | reverse complement strand
GTGTTTGTGTATATGTATGTGTGTATATATGTTTGTGTATGTGTATGTATGTGTGTATATATGTTTGTGTATATGTATGTGTGTATATATGTTTGTGTATATGTATGTGTGTATATATGTTTGTGTATATGTATGTGTGTATATATGTTTGTGTATATGTATTTGTGTGTATATATGTTTGTGTATATGTATGTGTGTATATATGTTTGTGTATATGTATTTGTGTATATGTATGTGTGTATATATGTTTGTGTATATGTATGTGTGTATATATGTTTGTGTATATGTATGTGTGTATATATGTTTGTGTATATGTGTTTGTGTATATGTATGTGTGTATATATGTTTGTGTATATGTATGTGTGTATATATGTTTGTGTATATGTATGTGTGTATATATGTTTGTGTATATGTATGTGTGTATATATGTATGATTGTGTATGTGTATGTATGTATGTGTGTATATATGTTTGTGTATATGTATGTGTGTATATATGTTTGTGTATATGTATTTGTGTGTATATATGTTTGTGTATATGTATTTGTGTGTATATATGTTTGTGTATATGTATGTGTGTATATATGTATGATTGTGTATGTGTATGTATGTATGTGTGTATATATGTTTGTGTATATGTATGTGTGTGTATATGTATGATTGTGTATATGTATGTGTGTATATATGTATGATTGTGTATGTGTATGTATGTATGTGTGTATATATGTTTGTGTATATGTATTTGTGTGTATATATGTTTGTGTATATGTATGTGTGTATATATGTATGATTGTGTATGTGTATGTATGTATGTGTGTATATATGTTTGTGTATATGTATGTGTGTGTATATGTATGATTGTGTATATGTATGTGTGTATATATGTATGATTGTGTATGTGTATGTATGTATGTGTGTATATATGTTTGTGTATATGTATGTGTGTGTATATGTATGATTGTGTATATGTATGTGTGTATATATGTATGATTGTGTATGTGTGTATATATGTTTGTGTATATGTATGTGTGTATATATGTTTGTGTATATGTATTTGTGTGTGTATAATAATATTAATAATAATAATAATAATATGAATTAATAAAGACCTCCTGACTTTTCTGTGATGTCACTGTGCAGCAGTGGTGAAAACATTATTAACCCTCTCTGGAACTCTTGGCTTGTTGTGTTGTTTGTTTGTATCAGGGCGCGGTGGCTGACCTGTCCTGACCCTGACGCTGAGGAGCTTTTCCGTATGGTGGGAGAAGTTTTCATCTTCTGGTCCAAATCTCACGTGAGTCCTCGCGGCGCTGTAGGTCTCTCTCTGACTCAGATACGCCCCCTCGAGCTCATTACCGTGACCGTCATAACGAAGCGGAGGCGGAGGGGAACTTCCTGTCTGTGTCTCTCTGCAGAACTTCAAGCGTGAGGAGCAGAACTTCGTGGTGATGAACGAGATAAACAACATGTCCTTCCTCACCGCCGACAGCAAGAGCAAGATGAGCAAGGTGAGTCGGACTGGGTCGGCGGCGCCGGCGAGAGGAGCGACCGGGAACTCTAGATCAGCTTCGCTAAACAGCAGCTGTGTTTATTGTAGCGTCTGAGCTTCAGTTCTTTACCCAACGTGTGGATGGAGAAGCTCATGATGTTCTCCAGCTTGTTAGGTAACAGATGTGTAATGTGAAGACTGGTGAAAGCATTAACATCATCCTTCAGAGCTGTTCAGTGCTTCCTAAAGGGGAATTCCACCCAAATTTCAAAATTCAGTGGTTCGGAATGAGTTCACAGTCATTCCAAGAGGTTTGGTGTGAGACAGGTACTTGTGGAGAAACTCCCAGACTCCTCGCTCAACAGTACCTTGGCTTTCCATAAGAGAGCTGTTGGAGGGGGACGTCCGGTTCCTATCACCTCGTTAAGCATCTTCAGAACCTCTCGGAATGACAGCCTAAGCGTTTATTGACGCAGGGAACTGAGCGATGTGGGAATCCTCTGTTAATCCAGGAGCCGTGTGTTCCGGCCTGATCACATCCAGAGCTGTAAACACACACCGAGTCGTAAACAAACACCTGTTTACTTAAATATCTCCGCTCAGTTCGTCCACCAGCCAGAAGTAAGGACTCCAGCAGCGCTGAGCAGCGTAGGGTCTCTTTCTCTCCGGGTCGGGAACACGAACAGGGTTGGGGTTGGGATTGGGGTTGGGATTGGGGTTGGGATTGGGATTGGGATTGGGATTGGGGTTGGGATTGGGATTGGGGTTGGGATTGGGATTGGGATTGGGGTTGGGGTTGGGATTGGGGTTGGGATTGGGGTTGGGATTGGGGTTGGGATTGGGGTTGGGGTTGGGGTTGGGATTGGGATTGGGGTTGGGATTGGGGTTGGGGTTGGGGTTGGGATTGGGGTTGGGGTTGGGGTTGGGGTTGGGATTGGGGTTGGGGTTGGGGTTGGGGTTGGGATTGGGGTTGGGGTTGGGATTGGGGTTGGGGTTGGGGTTGGGATTGGGGTTGGGGTTGGGATTGGGATTGGGGTTGGTCAGACAGCTGAGGTCAGGATTAACTGAGCTAATGTTCCCTCTAACATCAGCAGCATGGTGTTGATATACCCTACGCAGTGTTTCTCCCCCTGATCTTTAATCAGAGCAGATCCGTTAACCCGGCGGCCCGAGCGCCCGGCGCCCTCTCCAGGTGATCAGCAGGTACAGTATGTGTAGGTGTGCAGGTGAAGGTGATGTTAGTCCTGCTGCTTTCCTGAGTGACTGAGTGATGAGCTTCTGTTTCTGTGAAGATGTTGTTGTTTGTGTTAATGTTTGTTTCTCTCTGTCCCTGCGTTCGGCGCGGATGCTGGTGTGTTTCTAGGCCGGAGACTCTGAGGTTAGATTCTGTTCCTGCACGCCTGCTGTGCTGCCGCATGGCACCCCACGTCCTGGGGGGCTTTTCATCAACCCCCCCGGCACACTGGCACCCAGCACATTAGCATCCAGCGCACTCACACCCGGCACGTCCCGACACTCGTAGCGTGGAAGATCCCAAAGCGCAGATAAACAGATAAACAAATAAAGAGATAAACAGATAAACAGATAAAGAGATAAACAGATAAACAAATAAACAGGTAAACAGATAAACAAATAAAGAGATAAACAGATAAACAAATAAACAGGTAAACAGATAAACAAATAAAGAGATAAACAAATAGAGATAAACAGATAAACAAATAAAGAGATAAACAAATAGAGATAAACAGATAAACAAATAAAGAGATAAACAGATAAAGAGATAAACAGGTAAACAGATGAACAGATAAACAGATGAACAGATATCTCAGTGGAGAACGTTGATACTGTGTAGAAACAGTGATGGAAGAACAGCAGCACACGTACCAGCTCACAGCCATGATCCCCAAATATAGCCAATCAGCCGAGACCTTTGATCTGCAGCGTCTGATCTTTACACGCTCAGTGTGATACAGTCTACGAGACTTACAGGACACTGACGCTCTCAGATCTGCTTCATGTCTATGTTGGAGCTCCCAGTCTGAGCTGGATTACTGTATGGTTGGAATTAGTGGGGTTTTGGGGTAAATGGCCTCTGTCGCCCCCTGTAGGCAGTATAAATGTAAACAGAAGCAGTACGTTGTATTAGAATTAGAATTAGAATTTAGAATTTAGAATTTAGAATTTAGAATTCTTAATTCTTGCTCTGAGGGTGTTTCTCCTGTTTCTCACTGACTCTGAACTCTGAGGTCGTTAAAGAGTCGTGATCGGAGGGTGTTCCGGCGTGACAGTCCTTTTTCCTCACTGACAGGAGTGATGAGGTAGTGACTCTACAGCTCACACATCACAGCCGTTCATACACAGCGTCTGAGCTGCGGAGCTGATCAGTTCTATATATATCAAACCATCTCATCACCGTCACAGCAGAGCTGTTACACACAGTCAGTCCCGTAAACAGTGTCTGTGCTGTGGATCTGACCGGTTCTATATATATCAAACCCTCTCACCACCGTCACAGCAGAGCTATTACACAGAGTCAGTCCCGTAAACAGCATCTGTGCTGCGGAGCTGATCAGTCCTACATGCAGGACATTCTCACCAACGTTACACATAGATATTGCACACAGTCAGTCTTGTAACATCTGTTCATACCCAGCGTCTGTGCTGCGGAGCTGATCAGTTCTATATATACCAAACATTCTCACCACCGTCACAGCAGAGCTACTACACAGAGTCAGTCCTGTAAACAGCATCTGTGCTGCGGAGCTGACCAGTCCTACATTCTGGACATACTACAGAGTCAGTCCCGTATCCTCGGCTCTGCTGTGAGGTGAGGGTTGTTTGTGTACCCTCTGCAGAGTTCTAGGCTGTGATTGGTCCGTCACTTCAAGACTAAGCCTGCAGCTCAGAGTGTTCAGCTAGTTTTGTTATATGCTAACTGTAAATAGGAGTGACAGGCGAGTTCTCCGACGAGTCAGCGAGGAGTGAGTGTGGAGCGTCAAATAGAAAACCTGGAGCGGAGCTGGAGTGGGTTAAACAGTACTGACCTGTTGATTCTCTGGAAGAGTTAATGATCTTCTCCAGAACATTTTTCCGGTTCCACCTTAAATGTGGTGAAGCAGCATTAGCTCACGTTTCACTGTGTTTATATCAGGACTCTTTGATGACCTCATCATTCAGAGGATGCAGTGATACACCAGAGAGGAAGTCCTCCTACTCCCAGAGTTCCTCACACCGACATAACTACAGAGTGACCTCACGACTGCAGTCTACATAACACTCTACATGATTCACAGCAAGTGTGGTATAATTTAGGCACACAGTTAGCATCAGGCTAATTAGCGTCTGTTATTTGTTAGCTTCATTAGCGGCGTAGCTCCAGTGCTAAACTGAGGTAGTAAACACGTGTTGGCTGATTGGCTACATTTGGGATATGAACCTAGCTCGGTATATAACATAGCCCAGGTACAGTATCCTCCTCGCCCCCTGGACAGAAGGGCGCCCCCTGGCTGCAGGGCGCCTGCAGTCCTGCCAGTGTGTGCGGGAGGGAGTCTGTGGAGGCGTTTGATGAAAGTTACCGCAGTAGAGAGTCGTGGCCCTCGGCTCCGCAGGGACCGCCCTGGAGCCCTGAGGCACCGAGTGGACCGCCGTCCGGATGGGGATGATCATGTATTGTTCCATAAACTGAATCTCTTTGATTTGGGTGGCGGCTGTTGGCCGGGTCGGTGTCGAGGCTGGTCCAGCTGAGCCAGTTCGGGAGATGGACCGAATGTTTACTGACACATCCAAGCAGACAGTTCTAAACATCTTTCCGATCTGGCTGAACTGGCGGGAAACTGGCCCCTGCCTGATTGGTCGGTTGATTTGTTTGGTTTTGTGGATTGCAATACAGCTTCCTTGACACAAGGGGGCAGTTAGAGTCCATTCTGTGATTTCTGTCCTGCTAACAGTGGCTTTAAACTCCATGTAACTCTGGAGCTTCTCCCCATCCTCCCCCTTTCAACCCATGAACCCTAACGCAATCACCGCTGGCTGATTGGAAGGGGATTGTGGGAAAAGGGAAGTTAGATTAGCACAAGACAACTAAACCGTTCGTCCCTCTCACCAACAATACCATCACCTCCGGGAAACGAGGGCTCCTATTGGCCCACATGTAATCCATCAGCCAAAACATGTTTCTGATCCAAAGTACTGGCAGAATTCTGACTGTTGCTGCCACTAGGGGGCGCACTGACCTGCCAACTTTACTGCTCGGTGCTTTAAAGGCATATGAGTTTATCCTCCATACGGTCTGTTACTGTTAGTTCTGGTACGAGACTTAACGTTAGCATTAGGACTGACTAAACTGGAATAGTTGACTTTTTGGATATTTGTTTTGATTATTTGATTATTTGATGTATTTATTTATTTATTTATTTATTTGTTTACAGAGTTCTCAGGAGAAATTGATTTATCTTTAATTTACTGAAAACACAGCGTCTCCAGCACTAACAGCTAAAACCACAGCCGCCTGCTGTATCTTGGAAACCCACCACTCCACCCGCACTCAGGCTCTTCAAAATAAAAGTCTTTCTTTTCTTTAAAACGCTGAACTAATACCAGCGAAGGCTCTGTGTGTATCTCTGGAGCAGCTGTGAACGAGCACTCTGGACTCTTACTAGGGCTGCAGTGAACCTTGAGTACCTGGAGGCTAGCAGGTCTGGTAGACGGAGCTGAGCTGTACAGTGTAAGGTGGTTACCCAGGTGGGGCATGGAACCCCAGTCTACAGTATCAGCAGCCACATCATCTCATCTATTAGAGACACTGAGCACCACACGGGCTGAGGCTCTATGTGTGGAGTTAGCATGCTGCTAACTGGTGGAGAATAATATGTTAGACTCTATGTTAGCCTCGTAGCTCCAGACAGTCATGTTTTGGCTGATTGACTACGTTCTAGACTGGTCGTTTAAACGAGAACCTCACCCTGGACGCTCGTCCACACACAGCCCCGAGCGGTCACACACACAGAACGTCAGAGCCGGTGTGAGGGTCAGCGGCGCTCCACTCCGGGCGCTGGAGCAGACCTGGCATGGACTTTTCCTCGTGTGCTGTTTCCGTGTGACTCAGTGGTCCAGCTTCTCTGAACGTGTGATGGTGTTTGTGCGTGCATCCTCCTCACCCTCCACCGCGTGGCTACCTGCGCCTGCGGAGCTCACCTGCAGGCCTAACGCATGCGCTGTTTGAGTGAGTGCAGCAGCGTGTGCATGTCTGTTCCTGTACTAGGAGCATGCGTTCCTCCCTGTGAGGTGTTCAAGGTGACTGATCTCTTTCTCCCTGCAGACTAGACGAGATAAACGAGCTAGAATATCCTCCTCTGCCTCCCTCTGTCCTGCACTAAGCCTCCTTCTCTTGTCCACCCCATGACCGGTGGTATTAAGCGTGTGCCTCTACCCCGTTACTGATAATTAAAAACACTAAAACAGAGTTACAAGCTCAGGACTAGCAGCTGAACTGTGGAGTCATGGGGTAAAGAAGGATTGAGCGTCTTGGAGCCTCTGCAGTGACTGCGCAGACCCTGTCTGACTGACTGTGAAGACTGTGTGAAGAATCGAGCTCAGCAGCTGCAGTCGCTGAATTCCACTGTTCCGCTGTTCCACTGTTCCACTGTTCCGCTGTTCCGCTGTTCCGCTGTTCCGCTGTTCCACTGTTCCGCTGTTCCACTGTTCCGCTGTTCCGCTGTTCCGCTGTTCCGCTGTTCCACTGTTCCGCTGTTCCGCTGTTCCGCTGTTCCGCTGTTCCGCTGTTTCACTGTTCCGCTGTTCCGCTGTTCCGCTGTTCCGCTGTTTCACTGTTCCGCTGTTCCGCTGTTCCGCTGTTCCGTCTGCCAGACGTTTCTGATGGTTGAATTAAAAATAGGTTGTTACTGTACTGCCTAGTTCACACCACACGGTTTTAGTCTGGGGTTTCAGTCGTGACTGTTTTTGTAAACGTCTGCTCGGAGGAGAACCGGTGATCACTCAGCGCTCGCTCAGTCGAGTAGTATGAACGGCTGAAAGACGTCGCCGACTAATCACAGACGCCCGGCAATCACAGTCTAGCTACAGCCAATGGGATCACATACAGTGCCTTGCAAAAGTATTCGGCCACACTTGAACTTTTCAACCTTTTGCCACATTTCAGGCTTCAAACATAAAAATATGAAATTTTATTTTTTGTGAAGAATCAACAACAAGTGGGACACAATCGTGAAGTGGAACGACATTTATTGGATATTTTAAACTTTTTTTAGGAAAAAATACTGTAGCGCCACCTTCTGCTGCGATTACAGCTGCAAGTCTGAATTTTTGCCCCTTCTTCCTGCAGAACAGCTGGAGCTCAGTGAGGTTGGATGGAGAGCGTTTGTGAACAGCAGTTTTCAGATCTTTCACAGATTCTCGATTGGATTCAGGTCTGGACTCTGACTCGGCCGTTCTAGCCTGGATATGTTTATCTGGGAACCAGTCCGTTGTAGATTTTGTTTTATGTTTTGGATCTTGTTGGAAGATAAATCTCCGTCCCAGTCTCAGGTCTTTTACAGACTTCAACAGGTTTTCTTCCAGAATGGTCCTGTATTTGGCTCCATCCATCTTCCCATCAATCTTAACCATCTTCCCGTCCCTGCTGAAGAGAATCAGGTCCAGAGCATGATGCTGCCACCACCATGTTAGACAGTGGGGATGGTGTGTTCAGCTGATGAGCTATGTTGCTTTTACACCAAACATAACGTTTTGGATTGTGGCCAAAGGTTAGATTTTGGTTTCATCTGACCAGAGCACCTTCTTCCAGATGTTTGGTGGGTCTCCCAGGTGTCTTGTGGCAAACTTTAAACAAGACTTTTTCTGGAGATCTTTGAGAAATGGCTTTCTTCTTGCCACTCTTCCATAAAGACCAGATCTGTACAGTGTCTGACTGATTGTTGTCCCATAGACAGATTCTCCCACCTCAGCTGTAGATCTCTGCAGGTCATCCAGAGTGATCATGGGCCTCCTGGCTACGTCTCTGATCAGTGTTCTTCTCGTTTGAGTTGGAAGTTTAGAGGGACGGCCGGGTCTTGGTAGATCTGCAGTGGTAGTCCTTCCATTTCAATATGATCACTTGCACGGTGCTCCTTCAGATGTTTAAAGCTTGGGAAATCTTTTTGTATCCCAATCCGGCTTTAAACTTCTCCACAACAGTATCTCGGACCTGCCTGGTGTGTTCCTTGGTCTTCATGATGTTCTCTGTTCTAAAAAGTTCAAGGGGTCCGAATACTTTTGCAAGGCGCTGTAGAGAGAGAACCGCGCCACCGCTCACACAAGCTCTCTGCGGCTGCGGGCGACACGAACGTTTTCATTGATAAAATACTTACAAACAGCTGTCTCTGCAGAGCAGACCGCCCCCTGCTGGCTCCGTACCTTTATCTATCTCCATACCTTTTTCTTCTCTCCAGCAGATCAGCTCAGTAACTCGTACTGCTGCTTTGTTGGCGTCTGTTTTGGAGATAGCGTATGGTCTACGTGGTGGCTACGTGTTTTCACGTGTTTCAAAACAGGTTTTTGGACAGCAGCCAGAGGAGTGGGCGGTTCCCCAGACTGAAAGTCGTGTAATTGGTGACCCCGTGTCGCTAATTGTCATGTAGTATGAAAGACACAACAACTGAACCAGTCACGTAGCGTGAACCGCCCAAAGACCCGCCCACTCAGACAGTCGTGTAGTGTAACCAGGCATAAGTATGAATTTACGTTGTAATACCAGATGGGTCCACAGGAGGGCAGTGACACTTCTTTTCCAACTGGCAGCAACAAAATACTTTAAGTCCTAAACTGTTTTCAAAGGGGGCCCTAAGTGCCGGTCTCTGTTTATAGAAATATTATTTATAAATTATATACACACTGTATTCACAATATACACACACACATACAGAATTATTAAAAATTATTAAACTAATTCATTTAATATTACTGTAACTGCAGCATCAGCAGGAGATCAGCAGAGTAAACAGTGTTACTGCAGTCTGAACGTGTGCTGAACATCATCTCTGGACCAGGTATCTTCAGAGTTCCTCCTGTAGACTGTATATCACCAAACTCAATAACTCAGTAACAGCAAATCTAATATTTCTGAAATCACATGATCTATTATGGTATGGAGAACAGTTCTCTGCAGTGACACTGACGTGGTGGTGGTGTGTTAGTAGTGTGTGTTGTGCTGGTGTGAGTGGATCAGACACAACAGTGCTGCTGCTGGAGTGTTTAAACACCTCAGTGTCACTGCTTAGCGATTAGCATAGCCACCTCATAACTGGCTCTGGTCAGGTTCTCCTGTATGCCCTACGTGCCCTAAAGAACAGTTGCTGCTGTAAGACCTGGTGTCTCTGTCCTCTCGTCCCCTGTGTATTTACTATAATGTCCAGGCTTTGTCTCATAATGTCTCTTCATATTTAACTCCTTCATTACCGTAACAGTCTCTCCGTATAAGAGACACACGCATTAGCAGCACCTCTCTCCTGAAACTCTTC
>CM038720.1:820459-879701 GCA_021613375.1 Megaleporinus macrocephalus | reverse complement strand
AAGTAGTGTAGTTGTGAGTGGTGTAGGTAGTGAGTGTGTAAGTAGGCTGTCTAGGTAGTGAGTGTGTAAGTAGGCTGTCTAGGTAGTGAGTGTGTAGGTAGGCTGTCTAGGTAGTGAGTGTGTAAGTAGGCTGTCTAGGTAGTGAGTGTGTAAGTAGGCTGTCTATGGTAGTGAGTGTGTATGTAGTACTGTCTAGGTAGTGAGTGTGTATGTAGGCTGTCTAGGTAGTGAGTGTGTAAGTAGGCTGTCTAGGTAGTGAGTGTGTAAGTAGGCTGTCTAGGTAGTGAGTGTGTATGTAGGCTGTCTAGGTAGTGAGTGTGAAAGTAGGCTGTCTAGGTAGTGAGAGTGTTAAGTAGGCTGTCTAGTTAGTGAGTGTGTAAGTAGGCTGTCTAGGTAGCGAGTGTGTAAGTAGGCTGTTTAGGTAGTGAGTGTGTAAGTAGGCTGTCTAGGTAGTGAGTGTGTAAGTAGGCTGTCTAGGTAGTGAGTGTGAAGTAGTGGTGTGTAGGTAGGTGTAGGTTAGTGAGTGCTGTCTAGGTAGTGAGTGTGTGTAAGTAGGCTGTCTAGGTAGTGAGTGTGTAAGTAGGCTGTCTAGGTAGTGAGTGTGTAAGTAGGCTGTCTAGGTAGTGAGTGGTAGGTGTGAGTGTGTAGTAGGCTGTCTAGGTAGTCAGTGTGTAGTAGGTTGAGTGTGTAAGTAGGCTGTCTAGGTAGTGAGTGTGTAAGTAGGCTGTCTAGGTAGCTGAGTGTGTAAGTAGGCTTGTCTAGGTAGTGAGTGTGTAGGTAGGCTGTCTAGGTAGTGAGTGTGTAAGTAGGCTGTCTAGGTAGTGAGTGTGTAAGTAGGTTGTCTAGGTAGTGAGTGTGTAAGTAGGTTGTCTAGGTAGTGAGTGTCTAAGTAGGCTGTCTAGGTAGTGAGTGTGTAAGTAGGTTGTCTAGGTAGTGAGTGTGTAAGAAGGCTGTCTAGGTAGTGAGTGTGTAAGTAGGTTGTCTAGGTAGTGAGTATGTAAGTAGGTTGTCTAGGTAGTGAGTGTGTAGGTAGGCTGTTTAGGTAGTGAGTGTGCAAGTAGGCTGTCTAGGTAGTGAATGTGTAAGTAGGCTGTCTAGGTAGTGAGTGTGTAGGTAGTGAGTGTGTAAGTAGGCTGTCTAGGTAGTCAGTGTGTAAGTAGGTTGTCTAGGTAGTGAGTGTGTAAGTAGGCTGTCTAGGTAGTGAGTGTGTAAGTAGGCTGTCTAGGTAGTGAGTGTGTAAGTAGGCTGTCTAGGTAGTGAGTGTGTAAGTAGGCTGTCTAGGTAGTGATGTGTAGTAGGCTGTCTAGGTAGGAGTGTGTAAGTAGGCTGTCTAGGAGTGAGTGTGTAGGTCGTGTGTAAGTAGGCTGTCTAGGTAGTGAGTGTGTAAGTAGGCTGTCTAGGAGTGAGTGTGTAGTAGGGTGTGTAAGTAGGCTGTCTAGGTAGTGAGTGTGTAAGTAGTCTGTCCTAGGTAGAGAGTGTGTAAGTAGGCTGTTTAGGTAGTGAGTGTGTAAGTAGGCTGTCTAGGTAGTGAGTGTGTAAGTAGGTTGTCTAGGTAGTGAGTGTGTAAGTAGGTTGTCTAGTAGTGAGTGTCTAAGTAGGCCTGTCTAGGTAGTGAGTGTGTAAGTAGGCTGTCTAGGTAGTGAGTGTGTAAGAAGGCTGTCTAGGTAGTGAGTGTGTAAGTAGGCTGTCTAGGTAGTGAGTGTGTAAGTAGGTTGTCTAGGTAAGTGAGTGTGTCCGTAGGCTGTCTAGGTAGTGAGTGTGCAAGTAGGCAGTCTAGGTAGTGAGTGTGTAAGTAGGCTGTCTAGGTGAGGTGAGTGTGTAGGTAGTGAGTGTGTAAGTAGGCTGTCTAGGTAGTGTCTGTGTAAGTAGGTTGTCTAGGTAGTGGTGTGTAGTAGGCTGTTAGGTAGTGAGTGTGTAAGTAGGCTGTCTAGGTAGTGAGTGTGTAAGTAGGCTGGTTAGGTAGTGAGTGTGTAAGTAGGCTGTCTAGGTAGTGAGTGTGTAAGTAGGTTGTTAGGTAGTGAGTGTGTAAGTAGGCTGTCTAGGTAGTGAGTGTGTAAGTAGGTTGTCTAGGTAGTGAGTAGTGTAAGTAGGCTGTCTAGGTAGTGATGTGTGTAAGTAGGCTGTCCTAGGTAGTGAGTGTGTGAGTAGGCTGTCTAGGTAGTGAGTGTGTGAAGTAGGCTGTCTAGGTAGTGAGTGTGTAGAGTAGGCTGTCTAGGTAGTGAGTGTGTAAGTAGGCTGTCTAGGTAGTGAGTGTGTAAGTAGGCTGTCTAGGTAGTGAGTGTGTAAGTAGGCTGTCTAGGTAGTGAGTGTGTAAGTAGGCTGTCTAGGTAGTGAGTGTGTAAGTAGGCTGTCTAGGTAGTGAGTGTGTAAGTAGGCTGTCTAGGTAGAGAGTGTGTAAGTAGGCTGTCTAGGTAGTGAGTGTGTAAGTAGGCTGTCTAGGTAGTGAGTGTGTAAGTAGGCTGTCTAGGTAGTGAGTGTGTAAGTAGGCTGACTAGGTAGTGAGTGTGTAAGTAGGCTGTCTAGGTAGTGAGTGTGTAAGTAGGCTGTCTAGGTAGTGAGTGTGAAGTAGGCTGTCTAGGTAGTGAGTGTGTATGTAGGCTGTCTAGGTAGTGAGTGTGTAGGTAGGGCTGTTACGGTAGTGAGTGTGCTAGGTAGGCTGTCTAGGTAGTGAGTGTGTAAGTAGGCTGTCTAGGTAGTGAGTGTGTAAGTAGGCTGTCTAGGTAGTGAGTGTGTAAGTAGGCTGTCTAGGTAGTGAGTGTGTAAGTAGGCTGTCTAGGTAGTGAGTGTGTAAGTAGGCTGTCTAGGTAGTGAGTGTGTAGTAGGCTGTCTAGGTAGTGAGTGTGTAAGTAGGCTGTCTAGGTAGTGAGTGTGTAAGTAGGCTGTCTAGGTAGTGAGTGTGTAAGTAGGCTGTCTAGGTAGTGAGTGTAGTAGGCTGTCTAGGTAGTGAGTGTGTAAGTAGGCTTGTCTAGGTAGTGAGTGTGTAAGTAGGCTGTCTAGGTAGTGAGTGTGTAAGTAGGCTGTCTAGGTAGTGAGTGTGTAAGTAGGTTGTCTAGGTAGTGAGTGTGTAAGTAGGCTGTCTAGGTAGTGAGTGTGTAAGTAGGCTGTCTAGGTAGTGAGTGTGTAAGTAGGCTGTCTAGGTAGTGAGTGTGTAAGTAGGCTTGTCTAGGTAGTGAGTGTGTAAGTAGGTTGTCTAGGTAGTGAGTGTGTAAGTAGGCTGTCTAGGTAGTGAGTGTGTAAGTAGGTTGTCTAGGTAGTGAGTGTGTAAGTAGGCTGTCTAGGTAGTGAGTGTGTAAGTAGGTTGTCTAGGTAGTGAGTGTGTAAGTAGGTTGTCTAGGTAGTGAGTGTGTAGGTAGGCTGTTTAGGTAGTGAGTGTGCAAGTAGGCTGTCTAGGTAGTCAGTGTGTAAGTAGGTTGTCTAGGTAGTGAGTGTGTAGGTAGTAAGTGTGTAAGTAGGTTGTCTAGGTAGTGAGTGTGTAAGTAGGCTGTCTAGGTAGTGAGTGTGTAAGTAGGCTGTCTAGGTAGTGAGTGTGTAAGTAGGCTGTCTAGGTAGCGAGTGTGTAAGTAGGCTGTCTAGGTAGCGAGTGTGTAAGTAGGCTGTCTAGGTAGTGAGTGTGTAAGTAGGCTGTCTAGGTAGTGAGTGTGTAAGTAGGCTGTCTAGGTAGTGAGTGTGTAAGTAGGCTGTCTAGGTAGTGAGTGTGTAAGTAGGCTGTCTAGGTAGTGAGTGTGTAAGTAGGCTGTCTAGGTAGCGAGTGTGTAAGTAGGCTGTCTAGGTAGCGAGTGTGTAAGTAGGCTGTCTAGGTAGTGAGTGTGTAGGTAGGCTGTCTAGGTAGTGAGTGTGTAAGTAGGCTGTCTAGGTAGTGAGTGTGTAAATAGGCTGTCTAGGTAGTGAGTGTGTAAGTAGGCTGTCTAGGTAGTCAGTGTGTAATTAGGCTGTCTAGGTAGTGAGTGTGTAAGTAGGTTGTCTAGGTAGTGAGTGTGTAGGTAGTGAGTGTGTAAGTAGGCTGTCTAGGTAGTGAGTGTGTAAGTAGGCTATCTAGGTAGTGAGTGTGTAAGTAGGCTGTCTAGCTAGTGAGTGTGTAGGTAGTGAGTGTGTAAGTAGGCTGTCTAGGTAGTGAGTGTGTAGGTAGTGAGTGTGTAAGTAGGCTGTCTAGGTAGCGAGTGTGTAAGTAGGCTGTCTAGGTAGCGAGTGTGTAAGTAGGCTGTCTAGGTAGCGAGTGTGTAAGTAGGCTGTCTAGGTAGCGAGTGTGTAAGTAGGCTGATTAGGTAGCGAGTGTGTAAGTAGGCTGTCTAGGTAGCGAGTGTGTAAGTAGGCTGTCTAGGTAGCGAGTGTGTAAGTAGGCTGTCTAGGTAGCGAATGTGTAAGTAGGCTGTCTAGGTAGCGAATGTGTAAGTAGGCTGTCTAGGTAGCGAGTGTGTAAGTAGGCTGTCTAGGTAGCGAGTGTGTAAGTAGGCTGTCTAGGTAGTGAGTGTGTAAGTAGGCTGTCTAGCTAGCGAATGTGTAAGTAGGCTGTCTAGGTAGCGAATGTGTAAGTAGGCTGTCTAGGTAGCGAGTGTGTAAGTAGGCTGTCTAGGTAGCGAGTGTGTAAGTAGGCTGTCTAGGTAGCGAGTGTGTAAGTAGGCTGTTTAGGTAGTGAGTGTGTAGGTAGGCTGTCTAGGTAGTGAGTGTGTAGGTAGTGAGTGTCTAAGTAGGCTGTCTAGGTAGTGAGTGTGTAAGTAGGTTGTCTAGGTAGTGAGTGTGTAAGTAGGCTGTCTAGGTAGTGAGTGTGTAAGTAGGTTGTCTAGGTAGTGAGTGTGTAAGTAGGTTGTCTAGGTAGTGAGTGTGCAAGTAGGCTGTCTAGGTAGTGAGTGTGTAAGTAGGCTGTCTAGGGAGTGAGTGTGTAGGTAGTCAGTGTGTAAGTAGGCTGTCTAGGTAGTGAGTGTGTAAGTAGGTTGTCTAGGTAGTGAGTGTGTAGGTAGGCTGTTTAGGTAGTGAGTGTGCAAGTAGGCTGTCTAGGTAGTGAGTGTGTAAGTAGGCTGTGTAGGTAGTGAGTGTGTAAGTAGGCTGTCTAGGTAGTGAGTGTGTAGGTAGTGAGTGTGTAAGTAGGCTGTCTAGGTAGTGAGTGTGTAAGTAGGTTGTCTAGGTAGTGAGTGTGTAAGTAGGCTGTCTAGGTAGTAAGTGTGTAAGTAGGTTGTCTAGGTTGTGAGTGTGTAAGTAGGCTGTCTAGGTAGTGAGTGTGTAAGTAGACTGTCTAGGTAGTGAGTGTGTAAGTAGGCTGTCTAGGTAGTGAGTGTGTAAGTAGTCTGTCTAGGTAGTCAGTGTGTAAGTAGGCTGTCTAGGTAGTGAGTGTGTAAGTAGGCTGTCTAGGTAGTGAGTGTGTAAGTAGGCTGTCTAGGTAGTGAGTGTGTTAGTAGGCTGTCTAGGTAGTGAGTGTGTAAGTAGGCTGTCTAGGTAGTGAGTGTGTAAGTAGGCTGTCTAGGTAGTGAGTGTGTAAACAGATTACTGAGACGCTCTAGTTAGAGAGAGACTGTGTCACGGCTTGTTCCGCCCACTGCAGCACGCCATCGGGGGTTTAGCTGGTTGCTAAGATACCGGCCTCATCCAAAACAATAGCCCGAAGATTAAACTCTGCTAGCATAAATGCTAATGTCTGGAGTATAAAGTGTAAATGGTGAAGGACTCGTTACAGAGTTGATAATTAAAAACTGTTTTGTGTGATTTTATGACCAGAAACACATTAAAACTCCAGAGAATCAAAATAATCACATTTTAAAACCACTTCACTGCTCCTAGATCAGCCTGCACTGCATCATGGGATTGTCTGAGCGGCTGAGGAAGAGTTCAATACTTCTTAAAATCAGGTGTAAATAAGGTTCCTCAGTAGCAGCATGTTTAAGGTATGTAAGAATTGGGACAGTCTACATGTCGGGAGATCATACTATGACGTAACAGGCTGCCTATGTAGGGAGCTCACTAGGATTTGAGACACATCCTGTATTTAATATGCTATTGCAGTGTAGAGTATCGGTGATCCCCGGTATCGTGATATGTTTCATATCGGCAGGTTGTTATTATCACACAGCTCTAGTCGAAGGTTGCCAGGTTTTAGAAATGTAGTTTACATGATCAGGCAATGCAATCGAACCCGCTGCTGATCTGCTCTGACTTTGAAACGCCCCCCACTGTGTCCCCCGGGGAGAAACTGGGACAGACACAGAGCTGCAGGTGTTTATTTCACACTGATGGTTTTGCTGTGTGCGGCGCATGTGATGCTGTGTAGTTTGTGTCCTGCAGTGTTTAATTCCGGTGATGCAGCGCTTTTCTCCTGCAGCTGAGCTCCTTCCTGTTCACTCACGCTGGCCTGATCTGGGGAATGAGCTTAGTGCTGTAGGAGCTGGAAGTGTTTGATCTTGCGTTTTAACCCTTTATGTCAAACATCATACGAAATCATACGACACCCCATGCCATGTAAATAAAAACATAAACGAAGGCAGCATCAGCATCAGTATCAGCATCAGCATCAGCATCAGTATCAGCATCAGTATCAGCATCAGTATCAGTATTAGGATCAGCATCAATATCTGTATAAGTATTAGGATCAGCATCAGTATCAGTATAAGTATTAGGATCAGCATCAGTATCAGTATCAGCATCAGCATCAGTATCAGCATCAGTATCAGTATTAGGATCAGTATCAGCATCAGCATCAGTATCAGTATAAGTATTAGGATCAGCATCAGTATCAGCATCAGCATCAGCATCAGCATCAGGATCAGCATCAGCATCAGCATCAGCATCAGCATCAGCATCAGTATCAGCATCAGCATCAGCATCAGTATCAGCATCAGCATCAGTATCAGTATTAGGATCAGCATCAGTATCAGTACTAGGATCAGCATCATTATCAGTATAAGTATTAGGATCAGCATCAGTATCAGTATAAGTATTAGGATCAGCATCAGTATCAGTATCAGCATCAGCATCAGTATCAGCATCAGTATCAGTATTAGGATCAGTATCAGCATCAGCATCAGTATCAGTATTAGGATCAGCATCAGCATCAGCATCAGCATCAGTATCAGCATCAGCATCAGCATCAGTATCAGCATCAGTATCAGGATCAGCATCAGCATCAGTATCAGCATCAGCATCAGTATCAGCATCAGCATCAGTATCAGCATCAGTATTAGGATCAGCATCAGCATCAGCATCAGCATCAGCATCAGTATCAGCATCAGCATCAGCATCAGGATCAGGATCAGCATCAGCATCAGTATCAGTATCAGCATCAGCATCAGTATCAGTATTAGGATCAGCATCAATATCTGTATAAGTATTAGGATCAGCATCAGTATCAGTATCAGCATCAGCATCAGCATCAGTATCAGTATTAGGATCAGCATCAGTATCAGTACTAGGATCAGCATCATTATCAGTATAAGTATTAGGATCAGCATCAGTATCAGTATAAGTATTAGGATCAGCATCATTATCAGTATAAGTATTAGGATCAGCATCAGTATCAGGATCAGCATCAGCATCAGCATCAGCATCAGCATCAGTATCAGCATCAGCATCAGTATCAGCATCAGCATCAGTATCAGTATTAGGATCAGCATCAGTATCAGTACTAGGATCAGCATCATTATCAGTATAAGTATTAGGATCAGCATCAGTATCAGTATAAGTATTAGGATCAGCATCAGTATCAGTATCAGCATCAGCATCAGTATCAGCATCAGTATCAGTATTAGGATCAGTATCAGCATCAGCATCAGTATCAGTATTAGGATCAGCATCAATATCTGTATAAGTATTAGGATCAGCATCAGTATCAGTATAAGTATTAGGATCAGTATCAGCATCAGTATCAGTATTAGGATCAGCATCAATATCTGTATAAGTATTAGGATCAGCATCAGTATCAGTATAAGTATTAGGATCAGTATCAGCATCAGTATCAGTATTAGGATCAGCATCAGTATCAGTATTAGGATCAGCATCAGTATCAGTATTAGGTTCAGTATTAGGATCAGTATCAGTATCAGTATCAGTATTAGGATCAGTATAAGTATTAGGATCAGTATCAGTATTAGGATCAGTATCAGTATCAGTATCAGTATTAGGATCAGCATCAGTATCAGTATTAGGATCAGTATCAGTATTAGTATCAGTATTAGGATCAGTATAAGTATTAGGATCAGTATCAGTATTAGGATCAGTATCAGTATCAGTATTAGGATCAGTATAAGTATTAGGATCAGGATCAGTATCAGTATTAGGATCAGTATAAGTATTAGGATCAGTATCAGTATTAGGATCAGTATCAGTATCAGTATTAGGATCAGTATAAGTATTAGGATCAGGATCAGTATCAGTATTAGGATCAGTATAAGTATTAGGATCAGGATCAGTATCAGTATTAGGATCAGGATCAGTATCAGTATTAGGATCAGTATCAGTATTAGGATCAGTATAAGTATTAGGATCAGGATCAGTATCAGTATTAGGATCAGTATCAGTATTAGGATCAGTATCAGTATTAGGATCAGTATAAGTATTAGGATCAGGATCAGTATCAGTATTAGGATCAGTATAAGTATTAGGATCAGGATCAGTATCAGTATTAGGATCAGGATCAGTATCAGTATTAGATCAGTATCAGTATTAGGATCAGTATCAGTATTAGGATCAGTATCAGTATCAGTATTAGGATCAGTATAAGTATTAGGATCAGTATAAGTATTAGGATCAGGATCAGTATCAGTATTAGGATCAGGATCAGTATCAGTATTAGGATCAGTATCAGTATTAGGATCAGTATCAGTATCAGTATTAGGATCAGTATCAGTATAAGTATTAGGATCAGTATCAGTATTAGGATCAGTATCAGTATCAGTATTAGGATCAGTATCAGTATCAGTATTAGGATCAGTATCAGTATAAGTATTAGGATCAATATAAGTATTAGGATCAGGATCAGTATCAGTAGGAAGGAGAGAGGCATTTAAACACTGATTTGAAGTGTAGGTGTGATATGAACTGTGTGGCTGGGCTGTTTTATGAGTTTGTATTGTTCTGTGATGGTTTTGTATCTGTAACCTGAACGTTAACTACACTGTAATCCACCTGTTCCTCTGTTCTGTCTGCTCTCTTCCACTTACACACTGCGTTACTGCCTTAAAGTCAACCTGAATCAGTACTTATTAATAGAGTCCGAAGGATAATAGTAGCTCTGATTGGCTGCTCACTTTTTATTTGTTTCAGCAAAATTATTACAGATAGTTCAGGTTTTTACGTAGTTGCCTAGCTACCATTCACCATCTCCCTCTGACAGGCTAGAATCTTACATGCTGTTATCACTTATTCACATCAAATCTCAGAGAGGTCAGTGGAGAATGGCCAGACCGGTTCCACACTAACTCAGGTAACAGCCTTTTTATGACTGTGCTAAGCATCACAGAGGACATAACACATCCAACCTTGAGGGCAACAACAGCAGGTTCCATCTCTCGCAGTAAGCTGAGGCTGCAGTGGACACAGGCTCACTCAAACTGGCCATTGAAGACCAGAAAAACCTGCTAAATCTAGATTTCTGCTGAGGCTCACAGACTCAGAATTTGGAGCTGACTGTGTGGATTCATGGACCCGGCCTGTCTCGTATGAGCAGTCCAGGCTGGTGGAGGGGGTGTAATGGAGTGGGGAACGTTTCCTTGGAACATTTCACTGAGAATCCATCATCACCTGAATGACCACAGCTTATGAGAGGATGGTTTCTGGCCATGTGTATCCCTTCATGACCACAAAGAGCATCTTTTACTGCTTCATGTCACAAAGCAGAAGTCATCTCAAACGTACCAGTAAGTACAGTCAGATCTCCTTCAGGATGTGGTAGATCTGGAGATCTGGAAAGAGCCTCTGAACAGTCTGCAGGAACTACATGATACAGCCACCTCAACATGAACCAGAGAATCTCAAAGGATCTTGTGGAATCAGTACCATGAAGAACTGAAGCTGTGTTAAAGTGAAGAGAGGCCCTGACCTGTATTAGTACAGGATGAAGAACCTGTGCCTATACAATTTTCTACACTCTCAAAAAAGATGGTTCTTCAGGGGTTCTTCCGTATGAGCCACAGTTCAGTAAAGAGCCTTGAACACTTAAAGAACCTGTTACATGAGTAAATGGTTCTTTGCATGCTAAATCGTCTGATTGGTGTTGAATGTGTTGTATATGGTTCTAAATAGCACCAAGCAGTGTTGTGCTATTGCAGAAGAACCCTATTTAGTGATACATAGAACAACATACAACACAATTACCACGAAAATAACATTTTCAGTTTTTAAGAACCATAAGAACCATAGTATTTACTGAAGAGTCCTTAAAGAACCATCGTTAATACTGTAGCTGGATATACAGTCATATATAAGATTCAGAAGAAGATTGACTTTCACGTTGACTTTAACTTGAAACTTCTCATAGTGAGCTCGAGTGCTGCCCTCTAGTGTTTTCTGGCTATACTAACCTACTGACACACAGACTACAGTCAAAGTCACACACACACACACACACACACACACACACACACACACGCATATATATTCTCAATGAATGGATACACAACATACACACAGGCTGAGCTGAAGAGACTACTGAGCTTTCTGGTAAGACACAACAAACCACATACACCACATACTCACACAGCCCACCTGGGGGGAGTAGGTCAGGCAAGCAGGGGAGGGGCATTGGGGGAGGGGCTTGGGTGTGGGAGGGGCTTGGGGGGACTTTGGGCTGGGGGTGGGAGGGCATGATTGTACAGTTTATATATGTTTATTTAAAGGTTTTTCAGCTATTGACCTAAACATGCTCCACCCACAGTTACGTTCTTTCATAGCTACTGTTGTGAGTTTGGATAAGCTTTAACCACACTGTTAAAATTCTATTGAACTCTATATCTGTATCACAATACCTACATTTAGAGTTATACACTCAACCTACTGAGAAACTGTAACTCAGTTTATATACAATACCTACATTTAGAGTTATACACTCAACCTACTGAGAAACTGTAACTCAGTTTATATACAATACCTACATTTAGAGTTATACACTCAACCTAATGAGAAACTGTAACTCAGTTTATATACAATACCTACATTTAGAGTTATACACTCAACCTACTGAGAAACTGTAACTCAGTTTATATACAATACCTACATTTAGAGTTATACACTCAACCTACTGAGAAACTGTTACTCAGTTTATATACAATACCTACATTTAGAGTTATACACTCAACCTACTGAGAAACTGTAACTCAGTTTATATACAATACCTACATTTAGAGTTATACACTCAACCTACTGAGAAACTGTAACTCAGTTTATATACAATACCTACATTTAGAGTTATACACTCAACCTAATGAGAAACTGTAACTCAGTTTATATACAAAACCTACATTTAGAGTTATACATTCAACCTAATGAGAAACTGTAACTCAGTTTATATACAATACCTACATTTAGAGTTATACATGCAACCTAATGAGAAACTGTAACTCAGTTTATATACAAAACCTACATTTAGAGTTATACATTCAACCTAATGAGAAACTGTTACTCAGTTTATATACAATACCTACATTTAGAGTTATACACTCAACCTAATGAGAAACTGTAACTCAGTTTATATACAATACCTACATTTAGAGTTATACACTCAACCTAATGAGAAACTGTAACTCAGTTTATATACAATACCTACATTTAGAGTTATACACTCAACCTAATGAGAAACTGTAACTCAGTTTATATACAATACCTACATTTAGAGTTATACACTCAACCTACTGAGAAACTGGATATCATGTAGATTACCTGTGTTGTGTAGGGTTTGGTCAGTAGTAGGTGTAGAAGAACATGTTTATGGATGGAGTATGGGTTGAGTAATGAGTGATGTTTGTACAGTACTGTTTATTTTCTCTGAAAGGAACTAATATTAGACTATTACAGTTAATATTTTGATATTAATTTGTTTGTGTGTCAGTATTTGGTACATTTGGCTGATCAGTATTTGCTGACTAAGTAAATTAAATCATGTTTGCTGTTGTGAGGAACCAAGCGCGTTCTTCTAACTGGCTCACATCTCAACTATGTTTATGTAAACAAGAAATGTTTGTTGCTGTTTAATGTGTTGTGTTCATTTGTATTTATTGTTATGTTATAGTTTTATTACCGACAGAAACACTTACTACTAAAGTAAAGAGGTTTATAGTGTTAGGTTATGTGTCTGAAGTGTTCAGTACAGACAGACAGTCACAGAGTGTTCTCACAGACACAGTACGTTTACTTACAGCAGGTTATGATATGTTAACTACAGGACATTATGAAATATAAAAAATTATTAATATTAGTAATATTACATTTCATACCGCATAACACACAGTACTGTGTAAGAGTTTTAGTCACTCAGGGAAGCTATTCTATCCAGACAGAAAGTTTTTATTTACTCAGTAAACACTTTATTATTAAACAGTATTAATAGAGTAAGCAGAGCTTTTACACTTTATTATTAAATATTAATCAGTATTAATAGAGTAAGCAGAGCTTTTACACTTTATTATTAAATATTAATCAGTATTAATAGAGTAAGTAGAGCTTTTACACTTTATTATTAAATATTAATCAGTATTAATAGAGTAAGTAGTGCTTTTACACTTTATTATTAAATATTAAACAGTATTAATGGAGTAAGCAGTGCTTTTACACTATTATTAAATATTAATCAGTATTAATAGAGTAAGTACAGCTTTTACACTTTATTATTAAATATTAATCAGTATTAATAGAGTAAGTAGTGCTTTTACACTTTATTATTAAATATTAATTAGTATTAATAGAGTAAGTAGAGCTTTTACACTTTATTATTAAATATTAATCAGTATTAATAGAGTAAGTAGAGCTTTTACACTTTATTATTAAATATTAATCAGTATTAATAGAGTAAGTAGTGCTTTTACACTTTATTATTAAATATTAATCAGTATTAAGAGTAAGTAGAGCTTTTACACTTTATTATTAAATATTAATCAGTATTAATAGAGTAAGTAGAGCTTTTACACTTTATTATTAAATATTAAACAGTATTAATAGAGTAAGTAGTGCTTTTACACTTTATTATTAAATATTAATCAGTATTAATAGAGTAAGTAGTGTTTTTACACTTTATTATTAAATATTAATCAGTATTAATAGAGTAAGTAGAGCTTTTACACTTTATTATTAAATATTAATCAGTATTAATAGAGTAAGTAGTGCTTTTACACTTTATTATTAAATATTAATCAGTATTAATAGAGTAAGTAGAGCTTTTACACTTTATTATTAAATATTAATCAGTATTAATAGAGTAAGTACAGCTTTTACACTTTATTATTAAATATTAATCAGTATTAATAGAGTAAGTAGTGCTTTTACACTTTATTATTAAATATTAATCAGTATTAATAGAGTAAGTAGTGCTTTTACACTTTGTTATTAAATATTAATCAGTATTAATAGAGTAAGTACAGCTTTTACACTTTATTATTAAATATTAATCAGTATTAATAGAGTAAGTAGTGCTTTTACACTTTATTATTAAATATTAATCAGTATTAATAGAGTAAGTAGTGTTTTACACTTTATTATTAAATATTAATCAGTATTAATAGAGTAAGTAGTGTTTTCCATACGTCAGTGTGTTTATTAACTCTTTCCAAGCTTCTCCTAAACAACCCAGTATTATTATCAGTTCTGATCTAATACCTGCTTTGACTGCTCAGTACTTCATTAAGATAAATCAAGAACTGAACACATTCATACAATGTCTGGGGCGTCCAGGAGAAATCTGGAACCTAACTTTGTTCTTCAAACTGGATCAAGATCTGATCTACTTCTCTCACAATAACATATTCATCTTACTTTGTATTGTATGTCTGATTATCTACATCTGTTCTAATCAGATCTGCTGTTCTTACTGGTGATCAGACACTTATTGATCAGATACACACTTTTACAGATTAGGCGCCTCAGACAAATATACAGTAGTGTATGTGTTACAGGACGTCCTGTCCAGGTGCTGCTGGTTCATATTGGCTGCTTACTGTAGTCCAGCGTTTGCTCTGTGAGACAAACGTGTAAAGTAACAAACTCCACTACTAATCGGACTGTGTGGTGACGGAGTGACTTAAACACCCAAACAAACACAACATATTTATTTGGACGAAGCTGGAAGCACACAAAAACAGTGCTATGAAATTACAGAAGTCAGATGTGATTAAAGGATATCAGCCCAGCTTTGATCTGTAGGACAGCTGTGAGTCTGAAGGTGCAGTTCAGCTCCAGGGTCAGTGGACTGAACATGGTGTTCAATGTGGTTGTTGTTGTAACTTTCTGTATTGATAATATTTAAACTACAAGATATATTACAAATCTGATTACATCAATCAATTTCTGATCAGTTCTGATCTTTGATCTGATACACGACCACCTTCCCATTGGAGAAACTCGCCCTTGATCCAATATGGCGGCTTTCATTATGGTGGCCATGTTCCAAACATAGCCTAATAGATAGGCATCACTTTCCCTTTCAGTTCTGAAAATAAAGGGTGTCCTGATACTTTTGACTCACTCTGTATATTCATTGCACTGTTTTTCACTCTAGACTTGTGAAGTGTAGTTTTAGAAAAGACACACAAAACACAGAATAACACAATAGAATAATCCAGAAGTTCAGAATACACAGTGTAAACAGTATAAACAGTGTAAATAGTGTAAACAGTGTAGTGTAAACAGTGTAGAGTAAATAGTGTACACAGTATAAACAGTGTAAACAGTGTAGTGTAAATAGTGTAAACAGTGTAGTGTAAACAGTATAAACAGTGTAATCAGTGTAGTGTAAATAGTGTAAACAGTGTAGTGTGAACTGTGTAAACAGTGTAGTGTAAATACCGTAAACAGAACATTGTAGTGTAAACAGTGCAGTGTAAATAGTGTAAACGGTGTAAACAGTGTAGTGTAAACAGTGTGAACAGTGTGAACAGGTGAGGGTCCGTGTAAACAGTGTAGTGTAAACAGCGTAGTGTAAACAGTATAAACAGTATAAACAGTGTAGAGTAAATAGTGTAAACAGTGTAGTGTAAACAGCGTAGTGTAAACAGTATAAACAGTGTAAACAGTGTAGAGTAAATAGTGTAAACAGTGTAGAGTAAATAGTGTAAATAGTGTAAACAGTGTAGTGTAAACAGCGTAGTGTAAACAGTATAAACAGTGTAAACAGTGTAGAGTAAATAGTGTAAACAGTGTAGAGTAAATAGTGTAAACAGTGTAAACAGTGTAATCAGTGTACAGGTGAGGGTCCAGATAAACAGTGTAGTGTAAATAGTGTAAACAGTGTAGTGTAAACAGTGTAGTGTGAACTGTATAAACAGTGTAGTGTAAATACCGTAAACAGAACAGTGTAGTGTAAACAGTGCCGTGTAAATAGTGTAAACGGTGTAAACAGTGTAGTGTAAACAGTGTGAACAGTGTAGTGTAAACAGTGTGAACAGGTGAGGGTCCAGGTAAACAGTGTAGTGTAAACAGTGTGGTGTAAATAGTGTAAACAGTGTAGTGTAAACAGTGTAGTGTAAATAGTGTAGTGTAAATAGTGTAAACAGTGTAGTGTAAACAGCGTAGTGTAAACAGTATAAACAGTGTAAACAGTGTAGAGTAAATAGTGTAAACAGTGTAGAGTAAATAGTGTAAACAGTGTAAACAGTGTAATCAGTGTACAGGTGAGGGTCCAGATAAACAGTGTAGTGTAAATAGTGTAAACAGTGTAGTGTAAACAGTGTAGTGTGAACTGTATAAACAGTGTAGTGTAAATACCGTAAACAGAACAGTGTAGTGTAAACAGTGCCGTGTAAATAGTGTAAACGGTGTAAACAGTACAGTGTGAACAGTGTAGTGTAAACAGTGTGAACAGGTGAGGGTCCAGGTAAACAGTGTAGTGTAAACAGTGTGGTGTAAATAGTGTAAACAGTGTAGTGTAAACAGTGTAGTGTAAATAGTGTAGTGTAAATAGTGTAAACAGTGTAGTGTAAATAGTGTAAACAGTGTGAACAGTGTAGTGTAAACAGTGTAAACAGGTGAGGGTCCAGGTAAACAGTGTAGTGTAAACAGTGTAGTGTAAGTAGTGTAAACGGTGTAAACAGGTGAGGGTCCAGGTAAACAGTGTAGTGTAAATAGTGTAAACAGTGTAAACAGTGTAGTGTAAATAGTGTAAACGGTGTGAACAGGTGAGGGTCCAGGTAAATAGTGCAGTGTAAACGGTGTAAACAGGTGAGGGTCCAGGTAAACAGTGTAGTGTAAATAGTGTAAACGGTGTAAACAGGTGAGGGTCCAGGTAAACAGTGTTGTGTAAATAGTGTAAACAGTGTAAACCGGTGAGGGTCCAGGTAAACAGTGTTGTGTAAATAGTGTAAACGGTGTAAACAGGTGAGGGTCCAGGTAAACAGTGTAGTGTAAATAGTGTAAACAGTGTAAAGAGTGTAGTGTAAATAGTGTAAATGGTGTAAACAGGTGAGGGTCCAGGTAAACAGTGTTGTGTAAATAGTGTAAACAGTGTGAACAGTGTAGTGTAAATAGTGTAAACGGTGTAAACAGGTGAGGGTCCAGGTAAACAGTGTAGTGTAAATAGTGTAAACGGTGTAAACAGTGTAGTGTAAATAGTGTAAACGGTGTAAACAGGTGAGGGTCCAGGTAAACAGTGTAGTGTAAACAGTGTAAACAGTGTAGTGTAAATAGTGTAAACGGTGTGAACAGGTGAGGGTCCAGGTAAATAGTGCAGTGTAAACGGTGTAAACAGATGAGGGTCCAGGTAAACAGTGTTGTGTAAATAGTGTAAACAGTGTAAACAGGTGAGGGTCCAGGTAAACAGTGTAGTGTAAACAGTGTAAACAGTGTAGTGTAAACAGTGTGAACAATGTAAACAGGTGAGGGTCCAGGTAAACAGTGTAGTGTAAATAGTGTAAACAGTGTAGTGTAAATAGTGTGAACAGTGTAAACACGTGAGGGTCCAGGTAAACAGTGTAGTGTAAATAGTGTGAACAGTGTAGTGTAAATAGTGTAAACAGTGTAAACAGTGTAGTGTAAATAGTGTAAACAGTGTGGTGTAAATAGTGTGAACAGTGTAAACAGGTGAGGGTCCAGGTAAACAGTGTAGTGTAAATAGTGTGAACAGTGTAAACAGTGTAGTGTAAATAGTATGAACAGTGTAAACAGTGTAAACAGGTGAGGGTCCAGGTAAACAGTGTAGTGTACACAGTGTAAACAGTGTAGTGTAAATAGTATGAACAGTGTAAACGGTGTAAACAGTGTAAACAGTGTAGTGTACACAGTGTAAACAGTGTAGTGTAAATAGTATGAACAGTGTAAACGGTGTAAACAGTGTAAACAGTGTAGTGTACACAGTGTGAACAGTGTAAACTGTGTAAACAGGTGAGGGTCCAGGTAAACAGTGTAGTGTACACAGTGTAAACAGTGTAGTGTAAATAGTATGAACAGTGTAAACGGTGTAAACAGTGTAAACAGTGTAGTGTACACAGTGTGAACAGTGTAAACAGTGTAAACAGGTGAGGGTCCAGGTAAACAGTGTAGTGTAAACAGTGTAAACAGTGTAGTGTACACAGTGTGAACAGTGTAAACTGTGTAAACAGGTGAGGGTCCAGGTAAACAGTGTAGTGTAAATAGTGTGAACAGTGTAAACAGTGTGAAAAGTGTAAACAGGTAAGGGTTCAGGTAAACAGTGTAGTGTAAATAGTGTGAACAGTGTAGTGTAAATAGTATAAACAGTGTAAACAGGTGAGGGTCCAGGTAAACAGTGTAGTGTAAATAGTGTGAACAGTGTAAACAGGTGAGGGTCCAGGTAAGGAGTGTAGTGTAAATGGTGTAAACTGTGTAAACAGTGTGAACAGTGTAAACAGGTGAGGGTCCAGGTAAAGAGTGTAGTGTAAATGGTGTAAACTGTGTAAACAGTGTGAACAGTGTAAACAGGTGAGGGTCCAGGTAAACAGTGTAGTGTAAATAGTGTAAACAGTGTGAAAAGTGTAAACAGGTGAGGGTCCAGGTAAAGAGTGTAGTGTAAATGGTGTTAACTGTGTAAACAGTGTGAACAGTGTAAACAGGTATGGGTCCAGGTAAACAGTGTAGTGTAAATAGTATGAACAGTGTAAACAGTGTAAACAGGTGAGGGTCCAGGTAAACAGTGTAGTGTAAATAGTGTAAACAGTGTGAAAAGTGTAAACAGGTGAGGGTCCAGGTAAACAGTGTAGTGTAAATAGTATGAACAGTGTAAACAGGTGAGGGTCCAGGTAAACAGTGTAGTGTAAATAGTATGAACAGTGTAAACAGTGTAAACAGGTGAGGGTCCAGGTAAACAGTGTAGTGTAAATAGTATGAACAGTGTAAACAGGTGAGGGTCCAGGTAAACAGTGTAGTGTAAATAGTGTAAATAGTATGAACAGTGTAAACAGTGTAAACAGGTGAGGGTCCAGGTAAACAGTGTAGTGTAAATAGTGTAAATAGTATGAACAGTGTAAACAGTGTAAACAGGTGAGGGTCCAGGTAAACAGTCTAGTGTAAATAGTATGAACAGTGTAAACAGTGTAAACAGTGTGAACAGTGTAAACAGGTGAGGGTCCAGGTAAACAGTCTAGTGTAAATAGTATGAACAGTGTAAACAGTGTAAACAGGTGAGGGTCCAGGTAAACAGTGTAGTGTAAATAGTGTAAATAGTGTAAACAGTGTAAACAGGTGAGGGTCCAGGTACGGAGTTGAAGCTGAGTCAGTGTTGGTGTGTATGGAGTGACTGATGGAGTCTTGTCGGTGTAGGAGAAGGAGATGGAGAAGCAGAGGCTCCTGTATCAGCAGTCTCGCCTCCACAACCGCGGAGCAGCTGAGATGGTGCTGCAGATGATCAGCGCCTGCAAAGGTACGAGTCCAACCCTGACCGGACACGCCCACCTCCAGTCTGATCCAGCTCCACTGAACTAACAACACAGGAACCCACTAAGCTCTTCTCTCATCGTCCAGGTGAGACGGGCTCCATGGTGTCGTCCACTCTAAAGCTGGGGATCTCCATCCTGAACGGAGGGAACAGTGAGGTCCAGCAGGTCAGTGCAGCGCTGACTGTCCAACTCCAATAAACTAGAGCTGAAAGTCCCCGTAGGTGTAACTAACGTTACTGTATCTGGACTGTAGAAGATGCTGGACTACCTGAAGGACAAAAAGGACGTCGGCTTCTTCTTGAGTGTCCAGGCGCTGATGCAGACCTGCAGGTAAGATGCAGCTTTACACTTCATACTTTTAGTACTGGCCACTTTATTAGAAACACCTACCTTGTACTTACACTAACTGGCCACTTTATTAGAAACACCTACCTTGAACTTACACTAACTGGCCACTTCATTAGAAACACCTACCTTGTACTTCTACTAACTGGCCACTTTATTAGAAACACCCTCCTTGTACTAACGCTAACTGGCCACTTTATTGGAAACAACTATAGGATGACTAACACAATAGGAACAGATGATCTACGGTCTTACACTGAGCACAGAGGAGCTATAGGAGAGGTGTTTCTGATAAAGTGGCCAGGGATGAGTGTGATGGAAGGTAATTGAACGTTAAAGGAAGGTGGTGTTTGATGTTTGATGTTGGTTCTGAAGGTGATGTGTGCTGTTTTGCAGTGTGCTGGATCTGAACGCCTTCGAGAGGCAGAATAAGGCTGAGGGTTTGGGGATGGTGTCTGAGGAGGGCACGAGTAAGTCTCACCACTCAGAGCAGAAGATCTGCACCACTGCAGCAGAGTCCCCCTCTGAAGTGCCTGCTGTTCTTCTGTAGTGTTTAAAATAGTTAATTATGTAATTAATGATGTATGTTCACTCTCAGAGCACTTTATTAGGAACACCTGTGCACCTGGGTCTGAGCTCTGGGTCTGTGACTGGTACACCTCCTGCGGGAGGCAGCCAGGGGGGCATCAGAATCAGATCCATAACCACCTCAGCTAGCTCTTCTCAGTGTGGAGGAGTAGCAGCTCTGCTGTGATGACTGAGCTCCTCCCCCTGTCTAGTAGAGTGTGTTCCTCCAGACTTGGAGGTGCTGATCCTCCTCCACATTCACACCCCTTCCAGCCCCCCCACATAACTCCCCCTTCCAGCCCCCCCACATAACTCGTCCTTTCAGGCCCCCCCACCTAACCTCCCCCTCCGGCCCCCCAACACATAACTCCAGGAATATTAGGAATATTAGTTTTTCAGCAGCTGCAAATATAATTACAGTAACAGGAAATGAACATGTGAAGCAGTTATCTTTCAGAATGCTCCCCCCGCCCCCGGACCCCCATAGTTACAGCAGGTGTTCACTCACCTGTGCAGTCACGTCAACATGGAGTGTAATCTGAGAGAAAGAGCTGAGAGAGTGGAGAGTCTCCACCCGGCCCGGTCCAGTGTTCCTAATAAAGAGCTCCCGGACTGTACATACACTCCACTGTCGCCTGGGTAACACTTTACTCTCAGATCTGATTATTAATGATTAATAAAGCAGTAACAAGCAGTTTATAAAGACCTTAGAAACAATCAATAATACACTAATAAACAGAAACAAAACATTTGTAAGCTAGCATAGGAATGTGTTATAACTGTACTTCTATAGTGTGTTTATAAGCGCTTCAGTTAATCAGTTAATTAGATATTAGTTTATAAGTTATTAAGTTTTTTAGTTGTTAAGGTAATTAGTTATTAAGGTCATTAGTCATTAAGTTAATTTCTTATGTTAATTAGTTATTAAGTTAATTAGATATTGAGGTTATTAGTTAAATTAATTAGATATTGAGTTTATTATTTATTAAGTTAATTAGTTATTAAGTTAATTAGATATTGAGTTTATTAGTTAAATTAATTAGATTTTGAGGTTATTAGTTAAATTAATTAGATTTTGAGGTTATTAGTTAAATTAATTAGATATTGAGTTTATTATTTATTAAGTTAATTAGTTATTATGTTAATTAGTTGTTAAGGTAATTATTGAGGTAATTAGAAATGAGGCAGTTCTAGATCTTCTGAGATTAGAATACGAGTAACAGCTGTTTCTAATAATCAGATGCAGACTGTTTGGTGATCAGACTGAGGAGTGACCTGATGTATGAGGGTTAATGCTCTTCCTGAGTGTGAGTTAACGAGAGAGTGCTGTTATAAACGATGCTCAGTGAATATCATCTGATTACAAACCTGCTATCGGACCTGATCTGGTCCTGACTGGACCTCACGATCAGCATCTCCTGCACGCAGTCCAGTCCACCTAATGAGCTCATCAGTCACGGTCATTATCATAAAGCCATCGTTTACCTGAGAGTCTAATATCCCGAGTGAGTGAGTGAGTGAGCGTGAGTGTGTGTGTGAGTGAAGGGGGGGAGTGAGTGAGCGGGTGAGTGAGCGAGTGGGTGAGTGAGCAGGTGAGCAGGTGAGTGAGTGAGCGAGTGTGTGTGTAAGTGGGTGAGTGTGTGACTGAGTGGGTGGGTGAGTGTGTGACTGAGTGGGTGGATGGGTGTGTGAGTGAGTGTGTGGGTGAGTGAGTGGGTGTGTGGGTGAGTGAGTGGGTAAGTGGGTGAGTGAGTGAGTGGGTGAGTGAGTGAGTGAGTGAGTGGGTGAGTGAGTGAGTAAGCGAGTGTGTGAGTGGGTGAGTGAGTGGGTGAGTGAGTGGGTGAGTGAGTGAGTAAGTGGGTGTGTGGGTGGGTGAGTGAGGGAGTGTGTGGGTGAGTGAGTAAGTGAGTGAGTGGGTGAGTGAGTGAGGGAGTGTGTGGGTGAGTGAGTGAGTGGGTGAGTGAGTGAGTAAGCGAGTGGGTGAGTGAGTGAGTAAGTGGGTGTGTGGGTGGGTGAGGGAGTGTGTGGGTGAGGGAGTGTGTGGGTGAGTGGGTGAGGGAGTGTGTGGGTGAGGGAGTGGGTGAGTGAGTGAGTGAGTGAGTGAGTGGGTGGGTGAGTGTGTGGGTGAGGGAGTGTGTGGGTGAGTGAGTGGGTGAGTGAGTGGGTGGGTGAGTGAGTGAGTAAGCGAGTGTGTGAGTGAGTGAGTGGGTGAGTGAGTGAGTAAGTGTGTGGGTGGGTGAGTGGGTGAGTGAGTAAGTGGGTGTGTGGGTGAGTGAGTGAGTAAGTGGGTGTGTGGGTGGGTGAGTGAGTGTGTGGGTGAGGGAGTGTGTGGGTGAGGGAGTGTGTGGGTGAGGGAGTGTGTGGGTGAGTGAGTGGGTGAGTGAGTGAGTGTGTGGGTGGGTGAGTGAGTGGGTGAGTGAGTGAATAAGTGGGTGTGTGGGTGGGTGAGTGAGTGTGTGGGTGAGGGAGTGTGTGGGTGAGGGAGTGTGTGGGTGAGGGGGTGTGTGGGTGAGTGAGTGGGTGAGTGGGTGAGTGAGTGAGTGGGTGGGTGAGTGGGTGAGTGAGTGAGTGGGTGAGTGAGTGGGTGAGTGGGTGAGTGGGTGAGTGAGTGGGTGAGTGGGTGGGTGAGTGGGTGAGTGAGTGAGTGGGTGAGTGAGTGTGTGGGTGAGTGAGTGGGTGAGTGAGTGGGTGAGTGGGTGGGTGAGTGGGTGAGTGAGTGGGTGAGTGAGTGTGTGGGTGAGTGAGTGGGTGGGTGAGTGAGTGAGTGAGTGGGTGAGTGAGTGTGTGGGTGAGTGAGTGAGTGGGTGAGTGAGTGGGTGGGTGAGTGAGTGGGTGAGTGGGTGAGTGAGTGGGTGAGTGAGTGAGTGGGTGAGTGAGTGAGTGGGTGAGTGGGTGAGTGAGTGTGTGGGTGAGTGAGTGAGTGGGTGAGTGAGTGAATATGTGGGTGGGTGAGTGTGTGGGTGAGGGAGTGTGTGGGTGAGGGGGTGTGTGGGTGAGTGGGTGAGTGTGTGGGTGAGTGAGTGAGTGAGTGTGTGGGTGAGTGGGTGAGTGGGTGAGTGAGTGTGTGGGTGAGTGAGTGGGTGAGTGGGTGGGTGAGTGAGTGGGTGAGTGGGTGAGTGGGTGAGTGAGTGTGTGGGTGAGTGAGTGGGTGAGTGGGTGAGTGGGTGGGTGAGTGAGTGAGTGAGTGAGTGAGTGGGTGGGTGGGTGAGTGAGTGGGTGAGTGAGTGAGTGTGTGGGTGAGTGAGTGAGTGAGTGGGTGGGTGGGTGAGTGAGTGAGTGGGTGAGTGAGTGTGTGGGTGAGTGAGTGTGTGGGTGAGTGAGTGAGTGGGTGGGTGAGTGAGTGAGTGTGTGGGTGAGGGAGTGAGTGAGTGAGTGGGTGAGTGAGTGAGTGAGTGAGTGAGTGGGTGAGTGAGTGGGTGGGTGAGTGAGTGAGTGAGTGAGTGAGTGAGTGAGTGAGTGAGTGGGTGAGTGAGTGAGTGAGTGAGTGAGTGGGTGAGTGAGTGAGTGAGTGAGTGAGTGAGTGAGTGGGTGAGTGAGTGAGTGAGTGGGTGAGTGGGTGAGTGAGTGTGTGGGTGAGTGAGTGAGTGGGTGAGTGAGTGGGTGAGTGAGTGAGTGAGTGAGTGGGTGGGTGGGTGAGTGAGTGAGTGGGTGAGTGAGTGAGTGGGTGAGTGAGTGAGTGAGTGGGTGTGTGGGTGGGTGAGTGAGTGGGTGAGTGAGTGAATAAGTGGGTGTGTGGGTGGGTGAGTGAGTGTGTGGGTGAGGGAGTGTGTGGGTGAGGGGGTGTGTGGGTGAGTGAGTGGGTGAGTGGGTGAGTGAGTGGGTGGGTGAGTGGGTGAGTGAGTGAGTGGGTGAGTGAGTGTGTGGGTGAGTGAGTGGGTGAGTGAGTGAGTGGGTGAGTGAGTGGGTGAGTGGGTGAGTGAGTGTGTGGGTGAGTGAGTGGGTGAGTGGGTGAGTGTGTGGGTGAGTGAGTGAGTGGGTGAGTGAGTGAGTGGGTGAGTGTGTGGGTGAGTGAGTGAGTGAGTGAGTGGGTGAGTGAGTGGGTGGGTGAGTGGGTGAGTGGGTGAGTGGGTGAGTGAGTGAGTGGGTGAGTGAGTGAGTGGGTGAGTGGGTGAGTGAGTGTGTGGGTGAGTGAGTGAATAAGTGGGTGTGTGGGTTGGTGAGTGAGTGTGTGGGTGAGTGGGTGAGTGGGTGGGTGAGTGGGTGAGTGAGTGAGTGAGTGAGTGAGTGAGTGTGTGGGTGAGTGAGTGGGTGAGTGAGTGGGTGAGTGGGTGGGTGAGTGGGTGAGTGAGTGAGTGGGTGAGTGAGTGTGTGGGTGAGTGGGTGAGTGTGTGGGTGAGTGGGTGAGTGAGTGAGTGGGTGAGTGAGTGTGTGGGTGAGTGAGTGAGTGAGTGGGTGAGTGAGTGAGTGGGTGAGTGTGTGGGTGAGTGGGTGAGTGGGTGGGTGAGTGAGTGAGTGGGTGAGTGGGTGAGTGGGTGAGTGAGTGTGTGGGTGAGTGGGTGAGTGGGTGAGTGAGTGAATAAGTGGGTGTGTGGGTGGGTGAGTGAGTGTGTGGGTGAGGGAGTGTGTGGGTGAGGGGGTGTGTGGGTGAGTGAGTGGGTGAGTGGGTGAGTGGGTGAGTGGGTGAGTGAGTGTGTGGGTGAGTGAGTGTGTGGGTGAGTGGGTGAGTGGGTGAGTGAGTGTGTGGGTGAGTGAGTGGGTGGGTGAGTGGGTGAGTGGGTGAGTGAGTGAGTGGGTGAGTGGGTGGGTGAGTGGGTGGGTGAGTGAGTGAGTGAGTGAGTGGGTGAGTGAGTGAGTGGGTGAGTGTGTGGGTGAGTGGGTGAGTGGGTGAGTGAGTGTGTGGGTGAGTGAGTGAGTGAGTGGGTGAGTGAGTGAGTGAGTGAGTGAGTGAGTGGGTGAGTGAGTGAGTGAGTGGGTGAGTGGGTGAGTGAGTGAGTGAGTGGGTGAGGGAGTGTGTGGGTGAGTGAGTGAGTGTGTGGGTGAGTGAGTGGGTGAGTGAGTGAGTGAGTGAGTGGGTGAGTGAGTGAGTGGGTGAGTGAGTGTGTGGGTGAGTGAGTGAGTGAGTGAGTGAGTGAGTGAGTGAGTGAGTGAGTGAGTGGAGCTGTGTGTGAATGATCTGATGTTGAGTGTTCAGTCCAGACCCGGCCGATACCTCAGTCCACTGATTCTGTGACTGTTACTATTAAAACAGGAGCTGCGTCCCAAATCTCCTACTTCTACACTACACCGTGTTCAAATACACAGAGTGGGCTGTGTGAGATACAGAAGCAGGTGTCAGAAGAAGTGTGTAGGGTAAAGTCTGAATTGAGCTGTTAATGTGTAGCGGGACGTGGACAGTGGTGCTGTGGCGTATTGAGTTAAGGGATGTTGGTAAGTTGGTTGCCTGGATACTAAACATGGCGTACTGAAAGAGCTTGACCTCAGTATCAGACCGCTGGGTCTACTCTAGTACTGACTTAGTAGAGATTTGGGACGCAGCCAGTGTTTACATAACACATCAAACACCTTTATTAGTTTGAGTTAGTCTGTAGTATGAGTGACAGTGAGCGTATCGGTCAGGCTCAGTGATAAATCAGTGTTTTACTCCCGGTCATCAATTACACTCACCTCCACCTTCCCTCTCTCCATCACCATACCCTCTTCCTCCCCCTCTCTCTCTCTCTACCTCCTTACTTGGGCCTCAGACATGAAGCTAGAACGGGGTAAATAATGCCTCTGTCCCTTTTGTCTCCTCCTGTCTCTCCTCTCTCTGTCCACTCTCTCTGTCCACTCTGTCTCTCATCATTCTCTTCTTCTTTGTTTTGGATCTTAACCCGTCACTCAAGGAAAACAGCTTGTGCGACTGAAGATCACAGTTTAATGCTCACAGCGACACTGAGTGGTCAGTTTACTGCGTCCAGATACTTTATATCTACATTCAGAGGCCATTTTATCAGAAACACCTACCATACCAGTGTAGCAGGACAGTCCCAGACTGTAGCCCATCTGTTTGTTAGTGTCACTGCTGTGTTGAGATCAGCCTACCACATTAATAACATGTGGTGAGAAGTGGTCCCATGGAGGCCCCTGGGGGACCGCAACAGTTGGACTCCAGGAAATGCTTGTGAGGAGATCAGATGTAAGAGAATTTACTTGTGTAAGACATTAAAGCTAAAATCTACATAGAAACGACTCACCAACCCTGTCCCCATCAGATAAACAGGACTTGGATCTTATGCAGAGAGGAAAACATCAAACTTAACAGAACTAGCTAGCTCCGACCCGTCCTGTCTCATAATACCACTTTACCTGAACAGGTGATAGTGAGTCACTGTAGTACCACTTTACCTGAACAGGTGATAGTGAGTCACTGTAATACCACTTTACCTGAACAGGTGATAGTGAGTCACTGTAGTACCACTGTGTACCTGAAGAGGTGATAGTGAGTTACTGTAGTACCACTGTGTACCTGAAGAGGTGATAGTGAGTTACTGTAGTACCACTTTACCTGAACAGGTGATAGTGAGTCACTGTAGTACCACTGTGTACCTGAAGAGGTGATAGTGAGTTACTGTAGTACCACTGTGTACCTGAAGAGGTGATAGTGAGTTACTGTAGTACCACTTTACCTGAACAGGTGATAGTGAGTCACTGTAGTACCACTGTGTACCTGAAGAGGTGATAGTGAGTTACTGTAGTACCACTGTGTACCTGAAGAGGTGATAGTGAGTTACTGTAGTACCACTTTACCTGAACAGGTGATAGTGAGTCACTGTAATACCACTTTACCTGAACAGGTGATAGTGAGTCACTGTAGTACCACTGTGTACCTGAAGAGGTGATAGTGAGTCACTGTAGTACCACTGTGTACCTGAAGAGGTGATAGTGAGTCACTGTAGTACCACTGTGTACCTGAACAGGTGATAGTGAGTCACTGTAGTACCACTGTGTACCTGAAGAGGTGATAGTGAGACCCTCTCAGAGAGGAACACTTCATACTGAACGTTTCTAGTAAGGAGTGAAGAGAAGGAGCGGTTTCTGCTGATATGTCGCCCCCTAGTGTTTGGAGTATGAATTTCTCTGATTGGCTGGTTTAAGTGGAAATGAAGACTCTCTTTGCATCATGTTGTCCATGGTGTAGGTGTTTCTAATAAAATGGCCAGTGTTTGTAGGGACTAGGCCCTCAGTGGAACTCGTAGCTGAGTAGCGGTTTTTCCGTTGAGTGTCCTCTCGCTGACCTGCTGTAACTCCACAACTCTGACGTGTGCCTAATAAACTCAACTCGTCATCCCATCACACTGATTAGCTCCTTTTATCCGATCTCTCTGTTTCTCTGGACTGAAGAACCTGCTCAGCTCAGATTAGATGCGTTACCTGAGTGACGTCTACCTGATGAGAGATGTTTGTACACAGTAGAAAGTGTGTCTGGCGTACTTTGATCTTTAATGTTTGAGTTTTAATGTATTGAGGTACAGACCAGTCTGATTATGTGTATCTGCTCCACCTACTGCAAGAGAAGAACTCATTACAGTCATCGTCGTCAGACCCTCCTGAATCATCTCACCCCTAATCCAGTCTCTCCCAACTGTTATCAGACCCACCTGTTATCAGAATCACCTGATATCATCCCAGCTGTTATCAGACCCATATGATCTCATACCTTCCTATTTTCAGACCCACCTGACATCATCCCAACTGTTATCAGACCCACCTGACATCATCCCAACTGTTATCAGACCCACCTGTTATCAGAATCACCTGACATCATCCCAACTGTTATCCGACCCACATGATCTCATCCCAACTGTTATCAGACCCACCTGACATCATCCCAACTGTTATCAGACCCACATGATCTCATACCTTCCTATTTTCAGACCCACCTGATATTATCCCAACTGTTATCAGACCCACCTGACATCATCCCAACTGTTATCAGACCCACCTGGCATCATCCCAACTGTTATCAGACCCACATGATCTCATACCTTCCTATTTTCAGACCCACCTGATATCATCCCAACTGTTATCAGACCCACCTGACATCATCCCAACTGTTATCAGACCCACCTGACATTATCCCAACTATTATCAGACCCTCCTGATATCAGACCCACCTATCATACCTTCCTGTTATTAGACCCACCTGACATCATCCCAACTGTTATCAGACCCACCTGACATCATCCCAACTGTTATCAGACCCACCTGACATCATCCCAACTGTTATCAGACCCACCTGACATCATCCCAACTGTTATCAGACCCACCTGACATCATCCCAACTGTTATCAGACCCACCTGACATCATCCCAACTGTATTTAGACCCACCTGATATCAGACTCACCTGGCATTATTAGACCCACCTGATATCAGACTCACCTGGCATTATTAGACCCACCTGATACCACCCCAACTGTTATCAGACCCACCTGGTATCATACCTACCTGTTATCTGACCCACCTTATTTCATAAATACCTGCTGTCGAACCCGTCTGATATCTTACCTTCCTGTTATTAGACCCTCTGGTATCATCCCAGTTGCTATCAGACCCATCTGATGTGAGAATCACCCCATATCATACCTTCCTGCTATCAGACCCACCTGATTTATACCTACCTATTATTAGACCCACCTGATATCAGACCCACCTGATTTACACTTACATGTTATTACCTGTCATCAGACCCACCTGATTTATACCTACCTGTTATTACCTGTTATCAGACCCACCTGATTTATACCTACCTATTATTAGACCCACCTGATATCAGACCCACCTGATTTACACTTACATGTTATTACCTGTCATCAGACCCACCTGATTTATACCTACCTGTTATTACCTGTTATCAGACCCACCTGTTATGAAGCCCACCTGTTATCATAGCTGTTCAGTGGTACCTGTTGGTGTTTACTGACACACACCTGAGTTTAGGAGTTCAGTAGCTCTGCATGCTGTGATGGAAGTCCACTCCCGCAGGTGAAGATCAAACAGCTTCTGTTAAATTTATTAGTCAGTGTTTGGAAACAGAGTACTGACTCTGTAAGTATGAGTCTCAGTATCTTCAAATACAGAAAGTATACCAAATAAATACAGTAATTAAATTCAGACAATTATTATTAGGATTATTAAATCAGGATTAATGAACAGTTAGTAATCAGACGTGTACAGATGGACAGACAGCTGTGCGGAGCAGGAGACTGGTCCAGCAGGAGACTGGTCCAGCAGGAGACTGGTCCAGCAGGAGACTGGTCCAGCGGGAGTGGACTTCACTAGAGGAGTGATTTTAAAGCTTCGCTGTTTAACCGTCTCACTCTCTCTCTCTCGCTCGCCCTCGCTCACCCCCTCTCTCTCTCTCCGGCTGTACACGGCGTCTCTGTGGTCTTATATCTGTGTACATACACGTACAGTACATTTACGTGTTCAGTGAATGTGTGTGTTTGTGTGTGTGTGTGTGTGTGTGTGTGTTTGTTTGTGTGTTTGTTTGTTTGTTTGTTTGTTTATCTCTGTGTATATGTGTGTTTGCACTCTTTGAACAAGTACATGATGAGTAGACGAGTGGATCCTCATTATGTGATCTTGTGCGACCGAAGTGTTAAAGTAGCTTAAAGATCAAAGCTCATCCAGAAACACTGCTAACAGACCACCAGCTAGACCAGCTAGTCCAGTTAGTCCTGTTAGTCCAGTTAGTCCTGTTTGTCCAGTTAGTTCAGTAAGCTCTGTTAGTCCTGTTTGTCCAGTTAGTCTAGTTAGCTCTGTTAGTCCAGTTAGTCCAGCCAGTCCAGCTAGTCCTGTTAGTCCAGTTAGTCCAGTTAGTCCAGTAAGCTCTGTTTGTCCAGTTAGTCTAGTTAGCTCTGTTTGTCCAGTTAGTTCAGTTAGCTTTGTTAGTCCTGTTTGTCCAGTTAGTTCAGTAAGCTCTGTTTGTCCAGTTAGTCTAGTTAGTCCTGTTTGTCCAGCTAGTTCAGTAAGCTCTGTTTGTCCAGTTAGTCTAGTTAGCTCTGTTAGTCCAGTTAGTTCAGTAAGCTCTGTTAGTCCAGTTAGTCTAGTTAGCTCTGTTTGTCCAGTTAGTCTAGTTAGCTTTGTTAGTCCTGTTTGTCCAGCTAGTTCAGTAAGCTCTGTTTGTCCAGTTAGTCTAGTTAGCTCTGTTAGTCCAGTTAGTCCAGTTAGTCTAGTTAACTCTGTTAGTCTAGTTAGCACTGTTAGTCCAGCTAGTCTAGTTAGCTTTGTTAGTCCTGTTTGTCCGGTTAGTTCAGTAAGCTCTGTGTGTCCAGTTAGTCTAGTTAGCTCTGTTAGTCCTGTTTGTCCAGTTAGTTCAATAAGCTCTGTTTGTTCTGTTAGTCTAGTTAGCTCTGGTAGTCCAGTTAGTCTAGTTAGCTCTGGTAGTCCAGCTAGTCTAGTTAGCTTTGTTAGTCCTGTTAGTTCAGTAAGCTCTGTTTGTCCAGTTAGTCTAGTTAGCTCTGTTAGTCCAGTTAGTTCAGTAAGCTCTGTTAGTCCAGTTAGTCTAGTTAGCTCTGTTAGTCCAGTTAGTTCAGTAAGCTCTGTTAGTCCAGTTAGTCTAGTTAGCTCTGTTTGTCCAGTTAGTCTAGTTAGCTTTGTTAGTCCTGTTTGTCCAGCTAGTTCAGTAAGCTCTGTTTGTCCAGTTAGTCTAGTTAGCTCTGTTAGTCCAGTTAGTCCAGTTAGTCTAGTTAACTCTGTTAGTCTAGTTAGCACTGTTATTCCAGTTAGTCTAGTTAGCTCTGTTAGTCTAGTTAGCACTGTTAGTCCAGCTAGTCTAGTTAGCTTTGTTAGTCCTGTTTGTCCGGTTAGTTCAGTAAGCTCTGTTTGTCCAGTTAGTCTAGTTAGCACTGTTAGTCCAGCTAGTCTAGTTAGCTTTGTTAGTCCTGTTTGTCCAGTTAGTTCAATAAGCTCTGGTAGTCCAGTTAGTCTAGTTAGCTCTGTTAGTCCAGCTAGTCTAGTTAGCTCTGTTAGTCTAGTTAGCTCTGTTAGTCCAGTTAGTCTAGTTAGCTCTGTTTGTCCAGTTAGTTCAGTTAGCTCTGTTTGTCCAGTTAGTCTAGTTAGCTTTGTTAGTCCTGTTTGTCCAGCTAGTTCAGTAAGCTCTGTTTGTCCAGTTAGTCTAGTTAGCTCTGTTAGTCCTGTTTGTCCAGTTAGTCTAGTTAGCTCTGTTAGTCCAGTTAGTCCAGTTAGTCTAGTTAACTCTGTTAGTCTAGTTAGCACTGTTAGTCCAGTTAGTCTAGTTAGCTCTGTTAGTCTAGTTAGCACTGTTAGTCCAGCTAGTCTAGTTAGCTTTGTTAGTCCTGTTTGTCCGGTTAGTTCAGTAAGCTCTGTTTGTCCAGTTAGTCTAGTTAGCTCTGTTAGTCTAGCTAGTCTAGTTAACTCTGTTCGTCTAGTTAGCTCTGTTAGTCCAGCTAGTCTAGTTAGCTCTGTTAGTCCAGTTAGTTCAGTAAGCTCTGTTAGTCCAGTTAGTCTAGTTAGCTCTGTTAGTCCAGTTAGTTCAGTAAGCTCTGTTTGTCCAGTTAGTCTAGTTAGCTTTGTTAGTCCTGTTTGTCCAGCTAGTTCAGTAAGCTCTGTTAGTCCAGTTAGTTCTGTTAGTCCAGTTAGTCTAGTTAGCTATGTTAGTCTAGTTAGCACTGTTAGTCCAGTTAGTCTAGCTAGCTCTGTTAGCCCCGTTAGCCCCGTTAGCCCCGTTAGCTCTGTTAGCTCCGTTAGTCTAGTTAGCTCTGTTAGCCCCGTTAGCTCTGTTAGCTCTGTTAGCCCCGTTAGCTCTGTTAGCTCTGTTAGCCCCGTTAGCCCCGTTAGCTCTGTTAGCCCTGTTAGCCCCGTTAGCCCCGTTAGCTCTGTTAGCTCTGTTAGCCCTGTTAGCCCCGTTAGCTCTGTTAGCCCTGTTAGCTCTGTTAGCTCTGTTAGCTCTGTTAGCCCCGTTAGCTCTGTTAGCTCTGTTAGCTCTGTTAGCCCCGTTAGCCCCGTTAGCTCTGTTAGCTCTGTTAGCCCCGTTAGCCCCGTTAGCTCTGTTAGCTCTGTTAGCCCGTTAGCTCTGTTAGCTCTGTTAGCTCTGTTAGCCCGTTAGCTCTGTTAGCTCTGTTAGCTCTGTTAGCTCTGTTAGCCCCGTTAGCTCTGTTAGCTCTGTTAGCTCTGTTAGCCCTGTTAGCCCCGTTAGCTCTGTTAGCTCTGTTAGCTGGATGAGCCTGTGCTCTGCTCCTGCTTCCTCACTGCGCTGCTCTGTGTATCCAGTCCGGCTGTTTCTCTGCTCCTCTGTGAGACGTCTGTGTGCTGCTGCTGCTGCTGCTGACTGGTTGCCGTAGAGACGCTGATGCCTCTGTGTTGCTGAGCTGCGAGTGTCTCTGATGTGTTCTCACCTGTCTGTCTTCTGGCTCAGGTGAGAAAGTGATGGCGGACGACGAGTTCACCTGCGACCTGTTCCGCTTCCTGCAGCTGCTCTGTGAAGGACACAACAATGGTCAGTTACTGCCCCTCACTCACACAGTCTGTTACTGCCCCCCAGTGGTTCAGTGATAGAGTCCAGTATGAACTGACCAGTCTGACTCAGTGAGTAATGTCCATCACACTCTCGAGTTTTTATTCTCCATAGATTTCCAGAACTACCTCAGAACTCAGACTGGAAGCACCACCACCATCAACATCATCATCTGCACCGTGGACTACCTGCTGCGTCTGCAGGTGACCCGTCAGGCTGCACGTAGACTGTGATATCACAGTACACAGAAATATGCAAATGAGCCCCATAACCAACCAATCAGTGGTAATATCTGCTGTTATCATCCCCACCAATCAGGATAATTACTGATATGGAACACAGCAGTGCTGCTGCTGGAGTGTTTAAACACCTCCTCAGTGTCACTGCTGGACTGAGAATCATCCACCAACCAAAACTATCCGGACAGCAGTGTCCTGTGGGCGGCGTCCTGTGTCCACTGATGAAGAACTAGAGGAACACAAACTGTGCAGCAGCAGATGAGCTACTGTCTCTGACTTTACATCTACAAGGTGGACCAGCAAGTAGTAGGAGTGTCTAATAGAGTGGACAGTGAGTGGACACAGTGTTTAAACACTCCAGCAGCAGCACTGCTGTGTCTGATCCACTCACACCAGCACAACACACACTAACACAACACCATGTCAGTGTCACTGCAGTGCTGAGAAAGACCCACCTCCCTAATAGTATCTGCTCTGTGGGGGTCCTGTGGGGGTCCTGATCATTAAAGAACAGAGTAATAAAGTATACAGAGAATCAGATGAACTACAGTCTGTAAGTGGAGGTCCTGTATGGTCAGTGGAGCTGATACAGTGGTCAGTGAGTGTAGGTCCTGTATGGTCAGTGGAGCTGATACAGTGGACAGTGAGTGTAGGTCCTGTATGGTCAGTGGAGCTGATACAGTGGACAGTGAGTGGAGGTCCTGTATGGTCAGTGGAGCTGATACAGTGGACAGTGAGTGGAGGTCCTGTATGGTCAGTGGAGCTGATACAGTGGACAGTGAGTGGAGGACCTGTATGGTCAGTGGAGCTGATACAGTGGACAGTGAGTGGAGGTCCTGTATGGTCAGTGGAGCTGATACAGTGGACAGTGAGTGGAGGTCCTGTATGGTCAGTGGAGCTGATACAGTGGACAGTGAGTGGAGGTCCTGTATGGTCAGTGGAGCTGATACAGTGGACAGTGAGTGGAGGTCCTGTATGGTCAGTGGAGCTGATACAGTGGACAGTGAGTGGAGGTCCTGTATGGTCAGTGGAGCTGATACAGTGGACAGTGAGTGGAGGTCCTGTATGGTCAGTGGAGCTGATACAGTGGACAGTGAGTGGAGGTCCTGTGTGGTCAGTGGAGCTGATACAGTGGACAGTGAGTGGAGGTCCTGTATGGTCAGTGGAGCTGATACAGTGGACAGTGAGTGGAGGTCCTGTATGGTCAGTGGAGCTGATACAGTGGACAGTGAGTGGAGGTCCTGTATGGTCAGTGGAGCTGATACAGTGGACAGTGAGTGGAGGTCCTGTATGGTCAGTGGAGCTGATACAGTGGACAGTGAGTGGAGGTCCTGTATGGTCAGTGGAGCTGATACAGTGGACAGTGAGTGGAGGTCCTGTATGGTCAGTGGAGCTGAGACAGTGGACAGTGAGTGGAGGTCCTGTATGGTCAGTGGAGCTGATACACTGTTCCTAGTTCAGTACTGAGTGATTGTTCTTCATCATTAGGGGAAACACTGAAGGTGTGTTCTGATTCTGAAGTTCTGGTTCTGGACTGTATGCAGGAATCTATCAGTGATTTTTACTGGTATTACTCCGGGAAGGAGATCATAGACGAGCCGGGAAAGAGGAACTTCTCGAAGGCCATGACTGTCGCCAAGCAGGTCTTCAACAGTCTGACTGAGTATATCCAGGTGAGGCTTACCTGTACAAGCACCGGCTCAGATCGGATCAGCGTTCTCAGTAATTAGTCGTTACTGGTGTCATTCACGTCGTTTCATTCGTCTGTTCGTCTGTTCGTCTGTGGTGTTTCTGGTTGGATCCTGATATTAGTTCTGATTGAGGGGCGGAGCACAGTTGGACAGATAGCTGTCAGTCACTCTGCTCTCTCTCTCTGTCTCTCTCTCTCTCTCTCTCTCTCTCTCTCTGTCTCTCTCTCTCTGTCTCTCTCTCTCTCTCTCTCTCTCTCTCTCTCTCTCTCAGGGTCCCTGTACAGGTAATCAGCAGTCTTTAGCCCACAGCAGGTTGTGGGATGCTGTTGTTGGTTTCCTACACGTCTTTGCTCACATGATGATGAAACTGGCACAGGTGAGCGACATCAGACTGTATACACACACACACACACACACACACACACACACACACACACACACACATATACACACCCCCACCCCCACACACACATGTACCCACACATATATATATATAGACACATACACCCACATATATATATATACGCACACACATATATACACACATACACACACACACATGTACACACACACACACACACACACACACACATACACATATATACACATATACACACACACACACACACATATATACACACACACACACACACGCACGCACACACATATACACACACACACACATACACACACATATATACACACATACACACACACACATGTGTATATATATACACACACACACACACACACATGTATACAAACACATACATACACATATACACACACACCCACACACAAACATAAACACACACATATACACACATATACCCACCTATATACACACATATGCTTATATACCCATACACACATATTCATATATAGACACACACTCATATACACACACACACATATACACACACATATAGACACACATATACCCACCTATATACACACACATATTCACATATATACACACATATTCACATATAGACACACATATATACACACATATTCACATATAGACACACATATTCACATATAGACACACATATTCACATATAGACACACATATTCACATATAGACACACATATTCACATATAGACACACATATTCACATATAGACACACATATACCCACCTATATACACACATATTCACATATATACACACATATTCACATATAGACACACATATATACACACATATTCACATATAGACACACATATTCACATATAGACACACATATACCCACCTATATACACACATATTCACATATATACACACATATTCACATATAGACACACATATTCACATATAGACACACATATACCCACCTATATACACACATATTCACATATATACACACATATTCACATATAGACACACATATATACACACATATTCACATATAGACACACATATTCACATATAGACACACATATACCCACCTATATACACACATATTCACATATATACACACATATTCACATATAGACACACATATTCACATATAGACACACATATTCACATATAGACACACATATACCCACCTATATACACACATATTCACATATATACACACATATTCACATATATACACACATATTCACATATAGACACACATATTTACACACATATATACATGCCTATCGAGGTGGTTAGGTTGTGTAGGGGTAGTCTGATATGTGTAATGCTAGTGTGTTGAAGGCTCAGGTCTGACTGTAGCTCGTCTAATGCTGTGCGTATGTAATTACCACTAAAAGTGTTCACTGTAGTTTCTAATAACGAGCTGTTTAATTTAGGTGCATGGACGTAAAGCTATATTATAATTGCTCCCGCAGTAGCGTATATATCCGAGGCTCTAGACGTGAAGTGTGTTACATTCCTGTTTGGTAGGATGCTGTGGAATGTAATACTGTTCTTGCTCTGAAATGAAGGAATGTTTTACTGATTAATCCAACTGTTTTTCACACGGTCTGTGCAGGGACGAGTATGTATCACTCTATTTATTTATCCCAGTGACTGGCTGTGTGTGTGGCCCTCTCTCCACCCAGCTCCCCTCACTCAGAGTGTCTGATCCACTGCTGCACACACAGAGCAGGACTAACAGAGATTCTTAGAGATCATCACTTTCTACAGCACATCATCACTCAGTGGACGGAGTTCCTGCTAGAACTTTAGAAGTCAGGCTGATGTGAAGCAGCTGGATCAGACAGCTTGAGAGGGAAACGAGGATAACGTTCAGTCTTTCCTGATGAAGACGTGTCCCTTTAACCTCACATCTGTCCGCACTGACCCCGGATCAGGGTCGGGGAGAAAACACACACCAGAATTATGGTTATTATATTGATGACGGACACGCCCCCGTGTGTCGACAGTGTAATTAACTTTAGTATAAGATTAATATATTCTCATATTCAAACCTGGAGCGGAGCGTCTTCCCGACCCTGACTGTTAAAGGTTTTGATTGGCTGCTGCTGTTCTGTCCTGCCTCGTTTGTGATACTCGTCATCTGTTCTTCGTGGACTTGTCTTCCCGTTCAGCTCCCATGATTCCTCGCTCTGGCATTCGTACATCTAACCTGGTTTTGGAAATAATCTCTTTGCGTTTTCTTTGCATGAGCTTAACCTGCAGGTCAGAATGCATAACAGCACCTGTAATCCTCAGCACCCGCACCTCCGTCCTGGAACAGCGAGTACTCCTGCCGCCCCGTCTCACTGAGTACTGCACTCCCCTGAACCTCGCCGCTCCTCCTCTCTGCTGTTTCAGTCTTTACTCTTTAAAGACGTGTGATGTTATTAGAACACTGCCACACGCCGTCAGGCAGTAGGACCTTCCTGTATGTTCTGTTTCAGGACTCGAGTCAGATCGGCCTGCTGAAAGAGCTGCTGGACCTGCAGAAGGACATGGTGGTCATGCTGCTGTCTCTGCTGGAGGGTCAGTATGAGTGTAGATCCAGATTTGCTGTGGTATCTCAGTCTGTATGTCTGGTGTGAGGTATGGATCCTGATGCTGGGAAGCCCCTGGGCACCAGCTTCTTAGGAGAACCTCTCCAAACTCTAAAATAACCTGAAATAGATCATTTTGCTTAAATGTGTTATGTTGGCCACAACTGAGCGCTGCGTTCCAGCAGAAGATGCTCGTCCCAGCTGTGAAACATTAGATGTTAGAGCATCTATTTCTGACCTGGACCTCAACAGAAGTTGGTCCTGCAGAAACCCAAACCACCACAACCCTGAAACCACCGGCTAGTGTAGAGGATGAATAAAGCAGGACAGATCAGAAGGTCTGATTCTGTAGGATTGTTGGTTGGCTGGTTCCTTAGCTACTGTAATCAGATCTTAGGTCACATGTATGTAGTAATTCACTGATGAAGGGTTTACAAACAAACATCCTGGAATTATATCTGCTCCAAGTATTTGAGCCCCGTCTGAGACCACCTGAGGTCCCTGCCAGTCACAGCCCTTGAGCACCAAACTCCCAACTGCTCACCGGGTACTGTGGTAGGGCTGCCCACCACTCTGGGCAAGTCTAACCCTAGTGTTTTTGTTCACTAGTGTGTGTGTGTGTGAGAGTGTTTCACTGCCCCCTAGTGTGTGTGTTGACTCGTGTGTGTGTTCACTACTGTGTGGTATATAATATAAAGTTATATATATATATATATATATATATATATATATATATATATATATATATATATATATATATATATATATATATATAAAGTGCTAACCTGAATGAGGTAGTCACTTGGTTTTGGTTTATCGTTTCTCAGGTAACATTGTAAATGGAACCATCGCTCGTCAGATGGTGGACATGCTGGTAGAATCTTCCAGTAATGTTGAGATGATCCTAAAGTTCTTCGACATGTTCCTTAAGCTGAAAGACATCGTTGCCTCCGACGCGTTCCGAGACTACATAACGGACCCCCGAGGTTTGATTTCCAAGAAGGACTTCCAGAAAGCCATGGACAGTCAGAAGCAGTACACGCCCTCAGAGATCCAGTTCCTCCTGTCCTGCTCCGAGGCGGACGAGAACGAGATGATCAACTACGAGGAGTTCGCCAGCCGCTTCCAGGAGCCGGCCAAGGACATCGGCTTCAACATCGCCGTCCTGCTGACCAACCTGTCCGAGCACGTTCCTCACGACACTAGGCTGCAGAACTTCCTGGAGCAGGCCGAGAGCGTCCTGAACTACTTCCGGCCGTTCCTGGGCCGCATTGAGATCATGGGCGCCAGCAGGAAGATCGAGAGGATCTACTTCGAGATCAGCGAGGTGAACCGCCGGCAGTGGGAGATGCCTCAGGTCCGCGAGTCCAAGCGGCAGTTCATTTTCGACGTGGTGAACGAAGGCGGAGAGTCAGAGAAGATGGAGCTTTTCGTGAACTTCTGTGAAGACACCATCTTTGAGATGAACATAGCATCCCAGATCTCGGAGCAGGAGGAAGAGGAGAAAGGAGAGGACCTTGAAGAGCCACCCGATGGAGGAGAGGGAGGAGGAGGAAGTGACGAAGAGGGTGGAGGTGAAAACAGCGAACCAGAATCCAGCTCCGCCTTCGCAGACTTCCTCAACAGCATGCTCAACTTCTTCGGGATGTTCACCTTCCGTAACCTCCGCCGGCAGTACCGGAGACTCCGGAGGATGACCGTTAAGGAGATTTTCGTGGGCGTGGCCACCTTCCTCTGGACCATCCTGTTGGGCATCTTCTGCTTCATCTACAGCGTATGTAAAGGACTCTTCCTGCTGGTGTGGCACACGCTGTTCGGGGGCAGTTTGGTGGAAGGAGCCAAAAACATCACCGTGACCGAAATCCTGGCCAGCATGCCGGATCCCACGCAGGACGAGGTGCATGGAGACCTGCCCGGAGAACCTGGAGGTGGGGAGGAGCAGGATGCCGGGGGAGTGACGGACTCTACAGAAGCAGCAGGAGGAGAGGAGGAAGACGAGGAGAGCACGGAGAAGGATGTTGGAAAAATCCCCGGCATCGATACCCCCGGGGGTCTGGGTGATATGGGAGACACGACTCCCGTCGAACCTCCCACTCCGGAAGGTTCTCCTTTAACCAAGAGGAAACTGGTACGGCACCTCCGCGGAGTATTAGTATTAGTGAGTAACTGAGTAACGCCGGGCTGAGCAGCTCAGCAGTGGTAGTAATTAAAACTAACCTGGTATATTTCTCTACATGTACTACAGAGTAAATACAGTACAGAGTATATACAGTACAGAGTATATACAGTACAGAGTATATACAGAACAGCTTTATACAGTACAGAGTATATACAGTACAGAGTATATACAGTACAGAGTAAATACAGTACAGAGTATATACAGTAAAGCTTTATACAGTACAGAGTATATACAGTACAGAGTAAATACAGTAAAGCTTTATACAGTACAGAGTATATACAGTGCAGAGTATATACAGTACAGAGTATTAAATACAGTGTAGTTATATACAGTACAGAGTATATACCGTACAGTTATATACAGTACAGAGTAAATACAGTACAGAGTATATACAGTACAGAGTATTAAATACAGTGTAGTTATATACAGTACAGAGTATATACCGTACAGTTATATACAGTACAGAGTAAATACAGTACAGAGTATATACAGTACAGAGTATATATAGTACAGCTTTATACAGTACAGAGTAAATACAGTACAGAGTATATACAGTACAGAGTATTAAATACAGTGTAGTTATATACAGTACAGAGTAAATACAGTACAGAGTATATACAGTGCAGAGTATTAAATACAGTGTAGTTATATACAGTACAGAGTATATACCGTACAGTTATATACAGTACAGAGTAAATACAGTACAGAGTATATATAGTACAGCTTTATACAGTACAGAGTAAATACAGTACAGAGTATATACAGTACAGCTTTATACAGTACAGCTTTATACAGTACAGAGTATATACAGTACAGCTTTATACAGTACAGAGTATATACAGTGCAGAGTATTAAATACAGTGTAGTTATATACAGTACAGAGTATATACCGTACAGTTATATACAGTACAGAGTATATACAGTGCAGAGTATATACAGTACAGAGTATTAAATACAGTGTAGTTATATACAGTACAGAGTATATACCGTACAGTTATATACAGTACAGAGTAAATACAGTACAGAGTATATACAGTACAGAGTATTAAATACAGTGTAGTTATATACAGTACAGAGTATATACCGTACAGTTATATACAGTACAGAGTAAATACAGTACAGAGTATATACAGTACAGAGTATATATAGTACAGCTTTATACAGTACAGAGTAAATACAGTACAGAGTATATACAGTACAGCTTTATACAGTACAGCTTTATACAGTACAGAGTATATACAGTACAGAGTATTAAATACAGTGTAGTTATATACAGTACAGAGTATATACCGTACAGTTATATACAGTACAGAGTATATACAGTGCAGAGTATATAGAGTACAGAGTAAATACAGTACAGAGTAAATACAGTACAGCTTTATACAGTTCAGAGTATATACAGTACAGCTTATACAGCACCAGAGTATATACAGTACAGAGTATATACAGTACAGTGTAAATACAGTACAGCTTTATACAGTACAGAGTATATACAGTACAGAGTATATACAGTGCAGAGTATATACAGTACAGCTTTATACAGTACAGAGTATATACAGTGCAGAGTATATACAGTACAGAGTATATACAGTACAGCTTTATACAGTGCAGAGTATATACAGTACAGAGTATATACAGTACAGCTTTATACAGTGCAGAGTATGTACAGTACAGCTTTATACAGTACAGAGTATATACAGTACAGAGTATATACAGTACAGCTTTATACAGTGCAGAGTATATACAGTACAGCTTTATACAGTACAGAGTATATACAGTACAGAGTATATACAGTACAGAGTATATACAGTACAGCTTTATACAGTGCAGAGTATATACAGTACAGAGTATATACAGTGCAGAGTATATACAGTACAGCTTTATACAGTACAGAGTATATACAGTACAGAGTATATACAGTACAGAGTATATACAGTACAGAGTAAATACAGTACAGCTTTATACAGTACAGAGTATATACAGTGCAGAGTATATACAGTACAGAGTAAATACAGTACAGCTTTATACAGTACAGAGTATATACAGTACAGAGTATATACAGTACAGCTTTATACAGTACAGCTTTATACAGTACAGAGTATATACAGTGCAGAGTATATACAGTACAGAGTATATACAGTACAGCTTTATACAGTACAGAGTATATACAGTACAGAGTATATACAGTACAGAGTAAATACAGTACAGCTTTATACAGTACAGAGTATATACAGTGCAGAGTATATACAGTACAGCTTTATACAGTACAGAGTATATACAGTACAGAGTATATACAGTACAGCTTTATACAGTACAGAGTAAATACATTACAGAGCATTAAATACAGTACAGAGTATATACAGTACAGTTATATACAGTACAGAGTATATACAGTACAGAGTAAATACAGTACAGAGTATATACAGTACAGAGTATATACAGTACAGAGTATATACAGTACAGTTATATACAGTACAGAGTATATACAGTACAGAGTATATACAGTACAGTTTTATACAGTACAGAGTATATACAGTACAGAGTAAATACAGTACAGCTTTATACAGTACAGAGTATATACAGTACAGAGTAAATACAGTACAGAGTATATACAGTACAGAGTATATACAGTACAGTTATATACAGTACAGAGTATATACAGTACAGAGTATATACAGTAGCTATACACAGTACAGAGTATATACAGTACAGAGTATTAAATTCAGTGTAGTTATATACAGTACAGAGTATATACAGTACAGTTATATACAGTACAGAGTATATAGTACAGTACAGAGTATAGTTATATACAGTACAGAGTATATACAGTACCGAGTATATACAGTACAGTTATACACAGTACAGAGTATATACAGTACAGAGTATACAGTACAGTTATACACAGTACAGAGTATATACAGTACAGAGTATATACAGTACAGAGTATTAAATACAGTATAGTTATATACAGTGTAGTTATAAACTGTATAGTTATATACAGTATAGTTATATACAGTGTAGTTATAAACTGTATAGTTATATACAGTATAGTTATATACAGTATAGTTATATACAGTGTAGTTATATACAGTGTAGTTATATACAGTACTATACAGCTTTGATATACTCAGTAAACACTTAATATTAATACTTAATATTTAATTATTAATTAATTATTAATTAATCAGTATTAATAGAGTAAGTGGTGTTTTTACATGCGTCAGTGTGTTTATTTAACCTTTTCCAAGCTTCTCCTAAACAACCCAACAGACACTCAGATCAGGCGGTGGTCTCTCTGAGGGGTTCCTGTGGGCTCTGCTGTGAGTGGGTTGGTGAGACGTGTGTTGTGTGTTTCAGCAGCCAGAAGAAGCTGAAGGAGAACAGGCCTCCACTGCTGCTGCTGAGGAGCCAGCGCCGGAGCCAGAGAAGGCCGAGTGAGTGGAGCTCAGTCTCCTCACGCCTGGAGATCACTCAGGCAGCGTGTACGTATCATACAGCCTGGAGACCTCCTGCAGTGCTTCTGTTCCTCTGCTTTCCACAGCACTGAAAACGGAGAGAAGGCCGAGAAGGAGGCGGAGACGGTCGAGGAGACGCCGGAGAAGGAGAAGGTGGGAAAGACCAGCAAAGCTAAGAAGGAGAAGAAATCAGCCAAAGAAGAAGGATTCGAGCTCTGGAACGAGCTGGACGTCCAGAGGAACAAATTCATGGTAAAGAAAAGAAAGGATGTCTCGTCTTCTCTCCCAGAACTATCTGTCCCACAACACTAACGTCTCGTCTTCTCTCCCAGAACTATCTGTCCCACAACACTAACATCTCGTCTTCTCTCCCAGAACTATCTGTCCCACAACACTAACGTCTCGTCTTCTCTCCCAGAACTATCTGTCCCACAACACTAACGTTTCGTCTTCTCTCCCAGAACTATCTGTCCCACAACACTAACGTCTCGTCTTCTCTCCCAGATCTATCTGTCCCACAACACTAACGTTTCGTCTTCTCTCCCAGAACTATCTGTCCCACAACACTAACGTCTCGTCTTCTCTCCCAGAACTATGTCTCCCAACACTAACGTCTCGTCTTCTCTCCCAGAACTATCTGTCCCACAACACTAACGTCTCGTCTTCTCTCCCAGAACTATCTGTCCCACAACACTAACGTCTCGTCTTCTCTCCCAGAACTATCTGTCCCACAACACTAACGTCTCGTCTTCTCTCCCAGAACTATCTGTCCCACAACACTAACGTCTCGTCTTCTCTCCCAGATCTATCTGTCCCACAACACTAACGTCTTGTCTTCTCTCCCAGATCTATCTGTCCCACAACACTAACGTCTTGTCTTCTCTCCCAGAACTATCTGTCTCGCAACACTAATGTCTCGTCTTCTCTCCCAGAACTATCTGTCCCACAACACTAATGTCTCGTCTTCTCTCCCAGAACTATCTGCCTCGCAACACTAATGTCTCGTCTTCTCTCCCAGAACTATCTGTCTCTCAACACTAATGTCTCATCTTCTTTCGTCTTCTCTCCCAGAACTATCTGTCTCTCAACACTAACGTCTCGTCTTCTCTCCCAGAACTATCTGTCCCACAACACTAACGTCTCGTCTTCTCTCCCAGAACTATCTGTCCCACAACACTAATGTCTCATCTTCTTTCGTCTTCTCTCCCAGAACTATCTGTCTCTCAACACTAATGTCTCATCTTCTTTCGTCTTCTCTCCCAGAACTATCTGTCTCGCAACTTCTACAACCTCCGCTTCCTGGCTCTGTTCATCGCCTTCGCTCTCAACTTCATCCTGCTCTTCTACAGGGTCTGTGAGACGATCAGCACTTCACTTCATCTGGAGCATTAACACCAGCTACAGCTCTGGTTCTCACTAGCATCATCTCCACAACAACACACAACAACATCACAACAATACAACACACAACAACACACAATATCACAACATCACAACAACACACAACAACACACTATCACAACAACACACAATATCACAACAACACACAATATCACACAATATCACAACACACAATATCACCACAACACACAATATCACACATCACAACATCACAACACAATATCACAACAACACACAATATCACAACATCACACACCATCACAACACACAATATCACAACATCACACACCATCACAACAACACACATCACACGATATCACAACAACACACAATATCACATCACAACAACACAATATCACAATAACAACAACACACAATATTACAACATCACAACACACAACACAATATCACAACATCACACAATATCACACAATATCACAACACACAATATCACACATCACAACACACAGTATCATCACAACACACAATATCACACAATATCACAACACACAGTATCACCACAACACACAATATCACACAATATCACAATATCACAACATCACACACCATCACAACAACACACAATATCACAACATCACACACCATCACAACATCACAACAACACACATCACACAATATCACAACAACACACAATATCACATCACAACAACACAATATCACAACAACACAATAACAACAACACACAATATTACAACATCACAACACACAACACAATATCACAACATCACACAATATCACAACATCACAACAACACACATCACAACACACAATATCACAACATCACACAATATCACAACATCACAACAACACACATCACAACACACAATATCACAACATCACACACTATCACAACATCACAACACACAATATCACACAACACACAATATCACAACACACAATATCACACAATATCACAACAACACACAATATCACACAATATCACAACACACAATATCACAACAACACACAATATCACACAATATCACAACACACAATATCACAACACAATAACACAACAACACACAATATTACAACATCACAACACACATTATCACAACATCACAACAACACTATCACAACACAATAACACAACAACACACAATATTACAATATCACATCACACAATATCACAACATCACAACAACACACATCACAACACACAATATCACAACATCACACACTATCACAACATCACAACACACAATATCACAACACACAATATCACACAATATCACAACAACACAACACACAATATCACATCACAACACACATCACAACACACAATATCACATCACAACACACAATATCACATCACAACAACACACAATATCACAGCAATCAGAGCCTCTTATTTACATATTTACATCCAATCAGAGATTCTTATTTACATATTTACATCCAATCAGAGCCTCGTATTTACATATTTACATCCAATCAGAGCCTCTTATTTACTGACTCATTTACATATGGGCGGGGCTGTTCCTTCTAGTTCCAGACTGCCTGTGTTTTTGTCTTGGTGTGAACTGGTGTAAACTGGTGTAAACTGGTGTGAACTGGTGTAAACTGGTGTAAACTGGTGTGAACTGGTGTAAACTGGTGTAAACTGGTGTGGACTGCAGTGTTGACCTGGTCTCTCTGTCCTTCGTCCCCGTCGTCCAGGTGTCTGACTCTCCGCCAGGTGATGAGTTTGAGGGTTCCGGGCTGTTTGAAGGTTCTGGACTGTTTGAAGGTTCTGGGGAGGAGATGGACGGCTCTGGGGTGGAGGACGGTGGAGGTGGTGATGATGATGATGAAGAAGGACCTGTGTATTATTTTCTGGAGGAAAGTACCGGATACATGCAGCCCACCCTGTCCTTCCTCGCCGTCCTCCACACCGTCATCTCCTTCATCTGCATCATCGGATACAACTGCCTCAAGGTCTCACTTCCTCTAACACACACTTCCTCTAACACACACTTCCTCTAATACACACTTCCTCTAACACACACTTCCTCTAACACACACTTCCTCTAACACACACCTTCCTCTAACACACACACTTCCTCTAATACACACTTCCTCTAACACTCACCTTCCTCTAACACACACACTTCCTATAATACACACTTCCTCTAACACACACTTCCTCTAATACACACTTCATCTAACATACACTTCCTCTAACACACACTTCCTCTAACACACACCTTCCTCTAACACACACTTCCTCTAACACACACCTTCCTCTAACACACACTTCCTCTAACACTCACCTTCCTCTAACACACACTTCCTCTAACACACACCTTCCTCTAACACACACTTTCTCTAACACACACCTTCCTCTAACACACACACTTCCTCTAATACACACTTCCTCTAACACTCACCTTCCTCTAACACACACACTTCCTATAATACACACTTCCTCTAACACACACTTCCTCTAATACACACTTCATCTAACATACACTTCCTCTAACACACACTTCCTCTAACACACACCTTCCTCTAACACACACTTCCTCTAACACACACACTTCCTATAATACACACTTCCTCTAACACACACTTCCTCTAATACACACTTCATCTAACATACACTTCCTCTAACACACACTTCCTCTAACACTCACCTTCCTCTAACATACACTTCCTCTAACACACACTTCCTCTAATACACACTTCCTCTAATACACACTTCCTCTAACACACACTTCCTCTAATACACACTTCATCTAACATACACTTCCTCTAACACTCACCTTCCTCTAACATACACTTCCTCTAATACACACTTCCTCTAACACACACACTTCCTCTAACACACACCTCCCTCTAACACACACTTCCTCTAACACACACACTTCCTCTAACATACACACCTCCCTCTAACACACACTTCCTCTAACACACACTTCCTCTAACACACACTTCCTCTAACACACACTTCCTCTAACACACACACTTCCTCTAACATACACACTTTCCTCTAACACACACACTTCCTCTAACACACACTTCCTCTAACACACACACTTCCTCTAACATACACACTTTCCTCTAACACACACTTCCTCTAACACACACACCTTCCTCTAACACACACACACTTCCTCTAACACACACCTCCCTCTAACACACACTTCCTCTAACACACACACCTTCCTCTAACACACACACTCTCCTCTAACACACACACACTCTCCTCTAACACACACACCTTCCTCTAACACACACACTTCCTCTAACACACACACCTTCCTCTAACACACACACTTCCTCTAACACACACACTTCCTCTAACACACACACCTTCCTCTAACACACACACTTCCTCTAACACACACTTCCTCTAACACACACTTCCTCTAACACACACTTCCTCTAACACACACATTTCCTCTAACACACACACCTTCCTCTAACACACACACTTCCTCTAACACACACACTTCCTCTAACACACACACTTCCTCTAACACACACACCTTCCTCTAACACACACACTTCCTCTAACACACACTTCCTCTAACACACACACCTTCCTCTAACACACACACTTCCTCTAACACACACTTCCTCTAACACACACTTCCTCTAACACACACACTTCCTCTAACACACACTTCCTCTAACACACACTTCCTCTAACACACACACTTCCTCTAACACACACACTTCCTCTAACACACACACCTTCCTCTAACACACACACTTCCTCTAACACACACTTCCTCTAACACACACACCTTCCTCTAACACACACACCTTCCTCTAACACACACACTTCCTCTAACACACACCTCCCTCTAACACACACCTTCCTCTAACACACACCTCCCTCTAACATACACACTTTCCTCTAACACACACTTCCTCTAACACACACACCTCCCTCTAACACACACACCTTCCTCTAACACACTGACCACCCTGATCCAGAGGCTGATCTGAGAGAGTGTGTCCAGCAACAGGGCTGAAAGATTCCAGCATTGATTATTTATTGATTATTAATTGATTATTTATTGATTAGTAATTGATTATTTATTGATTATTAATTGATTATTTATTGATTGTTTATTGATTATTTATTTATTAATAATTGATTGTTAATTGATTGTTTATTGATTATTTATTGATTAATAATTGATTCTTAATTTATTGTTTTGATTAAATGTTTCTGTATGAATAAATAAATTCTCTCTATTGTATGTAAAAACACTTTCATTTAAAACAGAATCAGCTGGAATCCACAGAGGAAACCCTTCACTATGATTATCTCTCTCTGTCTGTCTCTGTCTCTCTGTCTGTCTCTGTCTCTCTCTGTCTCTCTGTCTGTCTCTGTGTCTGTGTCCCCCTCTGTGTCTGTCTGTCTGTGTCTCCTTCTCTCAATCTGTCTCCCTCTTTCTGTCTCCGTCTCCCTCTGTCTCCCTCTATCTCTCTGTCTCTCTCTGTGTCTGTGTCCCCCTCTGTGTCTGTCTGTCTGTGTCTCCTTCTCTCAATCTGTCTCTCTCTGTCTCTCTCTGTGCTGTAGATCCCGCTGGTGATCTTTAAGAGGGAGAAGGAACTGGCCAGGAAGTTGGAGTTTGATGGACTTTATATCACTGAACAGCCTGAAGATGATGATATTAAAGGGCAGTGGGACAGACTCGTCCTCAACACTCCGTGAGTTCACTTCAGCTTTCATACTGCAGCCTATTAATAAACACAAATAAACACTAATAAACACAAATAAACACTAATAAACATTAATAAACACTAATAAACACTAATAAACACTAATAAACACAAATAAACATTAATAAACACTAATAAACACAAATAAACACTAATAAACATTAATAAACACTAATAAACATTAATAAACACAAATAAACACTAATAAACACAAATAAACACAAATAAACACTAATAAACACAAATAAACACTAATAAACACAAATAAACATTAATAAACACAAATAAACACTAATAAACACAAATAAACACAAATAAACATTAATAAACACTAATAAACACAAATAAACACTAATAAACACAAATAAACATTAATAAACACAAATAAACACTAATAAACACTAATAAACACTAATAAACACAAATAAACACTAATAAACAAATAAACACTAAAAAACATTAATAAACACAAATCAACACAACAAACGTCGTTCTGCTGGTTTTATTTAACACAAGATACGTTTGTGTTTTTCAGCTCGTACCCAAATAACTACTGGGACAAGTTTGTGAAGAGAAAGGTAAACGAGGAGACGCTTCTCCTAAACTACCCAGTATTATTATCAGTTCTGATCTAATACCTGCTCTGACTGCTCAGTACTTCATTAAGATAAATCAAGAACTGAACACATTCATACAATGTCTGGGGCGTCCAGGAGAAATCTGGAACCTAACTTGGTTCTAACTGGAGCTCAGTACTAAGAGTAAAGCTAGAATGTGGCTCGTTCTGTTTTATATGTTTTCCAGTGAACAGTTTGTGGATGTTTAACTTGTTTTCAGTGTTTGAACTTCTGAGGAGCAATGAATAGGTGGTGGCTGATCTCTGATTGGGTTCCTCTGCGTTTCTCAGGTTCTAGATAAGTATGGGGATATTTACGGCCGAGAGAGGATCGCCGAGCTGCTGGGGATGGACCTGGCCTCGCTGGACGTCAGCAAACAGCAGAACGATAAAAAGCCTGAGGAACAGGACAACTCCATGCTGGCCTGGTACTGAAGCCTGCTGAGAAACAGCTAGTGTCCTCACTGAGACCGAGATCAGATACACCTGCACACGTCTCACTGCTCAGCCCCCCCATCACCACCCCGCTCCACAGCTCACCCCCCCTCACCCATCACCACCCCGCTCCACAGCTCACCCCCCCCTCACCCCTCACCACCCCGCTCCACAGCTCACCCCCCCTCACCCATCACCACCCCGCTCCACAGCTCACCCCCCCTCACCCATCACCACCCCGCTCCACAGCTCAACCCCCCATCACCACCCCACTCCACAACTCACCCCCCCTAACCCATCACCACCCCACTCCACAGCTCACCCCCCCTCACCCATCACCACCCCGCTCCACAGCTCACCCCCCCTCACCCATCACCACCCCGCTCCACAGCTCACCCCCCCTCACCCCTCACCACCCCGCTCCACAGCTCACCCCCCCCTCACCCCTCACCACCCCACTCCACAGCTCACCCCCCCCTCACCCATCACCACCCCACTCCACAACTCACCCCCCCTCACCCATCACCACCCCCGCTCCACAGCTCACCCCCCCTCACCCATCACCACCCCGCTCCACAGCTCACCCCCCCTCACCCCTCACCACCCCGCTCCACAGCTCACCCCCCCTCACCCCTCACCACCCCGCTCCACAGCTCACCCCCCCTCACCCCTCACCACCCCGCTCCACAGCTCACCCCCCATCACCCCTCACCACCCCGCTCCACAGCTCACCCCCCATCACCCATCACCACCCCGCTCCACAGCTCACCCCCCCTCACCCCTCACCACCCCGCTCCACAGCTCACCCCCCCTCACCCATCACCACCCCGCTCCACAGCTCACCCCCCCTCACCCATCACCACCCCGCTCCACAGCTCACCCCCCCTCACCCCTCACCACCCCGCTCCACAGCTCACCCCCCCTCACCCCTCACCACCCCCGCTCCACAGCTCACCCCCCATCACCCATCACCACCCCGCTCCACAGCTCACCCCCCCTCACCCATCACCACCCCGCTCCACAGCTCACCCCCCCTAACCCATCACCACCCCACTCCACAACTCACCCCCCCTCACCCATCACCACCCCGCTCCACAGCTCACCCCCCCTAACCCATCACCACCCCACTCCACAACTCACCCCCCCCTCACCCATCACCACCCCACTCCACAACTCACCCCCCCTCACCCATCACCACCCCGCTCCACAGCTCACCCCCCCTCACCCATCACCACCCCACTCCACAGCTCACCCCCCCTCACCCATCACCACCCCGCTCCACAGCTCAACCCCCCATCACCACCCCACTCCACAGCTCACCCCCCCTCACCCATCACCACCCCGCTCCACAGCTCACCCCCCCTCACCCATCACCACCCCACTCCACAGCTCACCCCCCCTCACCCATCACCACCCCACTCCACAGCTCAACCCCCCCTCACCCATCACCACCCCGCTCCACAGCTCAACCCCCCCTCACCCATCACCACCCCCACTCCACAACTCACCCCCCCTCACCCATCACCACCCCACTCCACAACTCACCCCCCCTCACCCATCACCACCCCCGCTCCACAGCTCACCCCCCCTCACCCATCACCACCCCACTCCACAGCTCACCCCCCCCTCACCCATCACCACCCCGCTCCACAGCTCAACCCCCCATCACCACCCCGCTCCACAGCTCACCCCCCCTCACCCATCACCACCCCGCTCCACAGCTCACCCCCCCTCACCCATCACCACCCCACTCCACAGCTCACCCCCCCTCACCCATCACCACCCCACTCCACAGCTCACCCCCCCTCACCCATCACCACCCCGCTCCACAGCTCACCCCCCCTCACCCATCACCACCCCACTCCACAGCTCACCCCCCCTCACCCATCACCACCCCGCTCCACAGCTCACCCCCCCTCACCCATCACCACCCCACTCCACAGCTCAACCCCCCTCACCCATCACCACCCCCGCTCCACAGCTCAACCCCCCATCACCACCCCGCTCCACAGCTCACCCCCCCTCACCCATCACCACCCCGCTCCACAGCTCACCCCCCCTCACCCATCACCACCCCGCTCCACAGCTCACCCCCCCTCACCCATCACCACCCCGCTCCACAGCTCACCCCCCCCTCACCCATCACCACCCCACTCCACAACTCACCCCCCCTCACCCATCACCACCCCGCTCCACAGCTCACCCCCCCTCACCCATCACCACCCCGCTCCACAGCTCACCCCCCCTCACCCATCACCACCCCGCTCCACAGCTCAACCCCCCATCACCACCCCGCTCCACAGCTCACCCCCCCTCACCCATCACCACCCCGCTCCACAGCTCACCCCCCCTCACCCATCACCACCCCGCTCCACAGCTCACCCCCCTAACCCATCACCACCCCGCTCCACAGCTCACCCCCCCTAACCCATCACCACCCCACTCCACAGCTCACCCCCCCTCACCCATCACCACCCCACTCCACAGCTCACCCCCCATCACCCATCACCACCCCGCTCCACTGCTCAGCCCCCCCCATCACCACCCCGCTCCACAACTCACCCCCCCTCACCCATCACCACCCCACTCCACAGCTCACCCCCCCTCACCCATCACCACCCCACTCCACAGCTCACCCCCCATCACCCATCACCACCCCGCTCCACTGCTCAGCCCCCCCCATCACCACCCCGCTCCACAACTCACCCCCCCTCACCCATCACCACCCCACTCCACAACTCACCCCCCTAACCCATCACCACCCCGCTCCACAGCTCAGCCCCCCTCACGCATCACCCCCCCGCTCCACAGCTCAGCCCCTCATCACCCATCACCACCCCACTCCACAGCTCACCCCTCTATCAACCGTCACCCCCCCGCTCCACAGCTCACCCCCCTCACCAATCACCACCCCACTCCACAGCTCACCCCCCCTCACCCATCACCACCCCGCACCACAGCTCACCCCTCTATCACCCGTCACCCCCCCTGCAGTGAGGGTCCAGAGTCAGTAGGTTCCTGTGAATCTGTGTGTTCAGCTCCTGGTTTCTGTTTCAGGCTCACCGCCGTCGACATCAAATACCAGATCTGGAAATTTGGAGTCGTGTTCACAGACAACGTAAGAGCAGCTAGTGTATTGATTACTGATCGTACTGTATTGATTGATTCTGATTGGTCTGTATTGTGTTGATGGGGTGAAAGTACACCTCCTAAAGGTTCTCCTCTGTCCTGCAGACGTTCCTCTACCTGGTCTGGTACACCGTGATGTCTCTGCTCGGCCACTACAACAACTTCTTCTTCGCCTGCCACCTGCTGGACATCGCTATGGGCGTCAAAACCCTGCGGACCATCCTGTCGTCCGTCACGCACAACGGCAAACAGGTACTGATATCAGAGCTCAGCCAGGTGTGTTACTTTAGGAGCAGGTAAAGGAGAGAAGACGGTCTGTTCCACAGGGTGGCAGTACAGTAGACCAGAAACATACTAAACACAGAGGACAGCACCTGGTCAGCACCTGGTCAGCACCTGGTCAGCACCTGGTCAGCACACGGTCCTGCTGTACGGGTCCTCACCAAGACCAGTCTCAGCTACTATACCTTCATTAGAGAACATCTTCATATTTTATGGAACTTAACCAGCTTTGTAGGCTTGTGATGTTGATTCCTGTGTGTGTGTGTGTGTGTGTGTGTGTGTGTAGCTGATGATGACTGTGGGGCTGCTGGCGGTGGTTGTGTATCTCTACACCGTTGTGGCGTTTAACTTCTTCCGCAAGTTCTACAATAAGAGTGAAGACGAGGACGAACCTGACATGAAGTGTGACGACATGATGACCGTGAGTTACTGACCACACCAGAGCTGCTGCCCACTTCCTGTACTGTTACACCAAAAACATGACTCCAGAACAGTAGAGGGCGCCCAAGAGTGACTCCTCAGTCAATAAAGCTAAACACAGAGAAGTACAGTTTACCTGTACACAGGTAGGTAAAGGCAGTGATACAGTTTACCTGTACACAGGTAGGTAAAGGCAGTGATACAGTTTACCTGTACACAGGTAGGTGAAGATAGTGTTATAGTTTACCTGTACACAGGTAGGTGAAGATAGTGTTAGGAGTCTTACTAGTATAGTGTAAGGTGGTTACCCAGGTGGGGAATCGACAGGGGGTCTACACTAAACTAATGCTCTCTCTCTCTCTCTCTCTCTCTCTCTCTCTCTCTCTCTCTCTCTCTCTCTCTCTCTCAGTGTTACCTGTTCCACATGTACGTAGGTGTGAGGGCAGGTGGAGGTATTGGAGATGAGATTGAGGATCCTGCAGGTGATGAGTACGAGCTCTATCGCGTTGTTTTTGACATCACCTTCTTCTTCTTCGTCATCGTCATCCTCCTCGCCATCATCCAGGGTGACCCTTCATTCCTTCACCTGTGACTTCAATCATTCATTCACCGAGTAGCAGCGGGACAGACCATCAGCGTCATCAGCAGATCAGACCAGAAACAGCACAGATCAAAACAGATCAGACCAGAAACAGCACAGATCAAAACAGATCAGACCAGAAACAACACACATCAAACAGATCAGACCAGAAACAGCACAGATCAAAACAGATCAGACCAGAAACAACACACATCAAACAGATCAGACCAGAAACAGCACAGATCAAAACAGATCAGACCAGAAACAACACAAATCAAAACAGATCAGACCAGAAACAACACAGATCAGACCAGAAACAGCACAAATCAAAGCAGATCAGACCAGAAACAGCACAGATCAGACCAGAAACAGCACAGATCAACACAGATCAGACCAGAAACAGCACAGATCAACACAGATCATACCAGAAACAGCACAAATCAAAGCAAATCAGACCAGAAACAGCACAGATCAAAACAGATCAGACCAGAAACAACACAAATCAAAACAGATCAGACCAGAAACAACACAGATCAAAACAGATCAGACAAGAAACAGCACAAATCAAAACAGATCAGACCAGAAACAACACAAATCAAAACAGATCAGACCAGAAACAACACAGATCAGACCAGAAACAGCACAAATCAAAGCAGATCAGACCAGAAACAGCACAAATCAGACCAGAAACAGCACAGATCAAAGCAGATCAGACCAGAAACAACACAAATCAAAACAGATCAGACCAGAAACAACACAGATCAAAACAGATCAGACAAGAAACAGCACAAATCAAAACAGATCAGACCAGAAACAACACAAATCAAAACAGATCAGACCAGAAACAACACAGATCAGACCAGAAACAGCACAAATCAAAGCAGATCAGACCAGAAACAGCACAAATCAGACCAGAAACAGCACAGATCAAAGCAGATCAGACCAGAAACAGCACAGATCAAAGCAGATCAGACCAGAAACAGCACAGATCAAAACAGATCAGACCAGAAACAACACAAATCAAAACAGATCAGACCAGAAACAACACAAATCAAAACAGATCAGACCAGAAACAACACAAATCAAAACAGATCAGACCAGAAACAGCACAAATCAAAGCAGATCAGACCAGAAACAGCACAAATCAAAGCAGATCAGACCAGAAACAGCACAAATCAGACCAGAAACAGCACAAATCAAAGCAGATCAGACCAGAAACAGCACAGATCAAAGCAGATCAGACCAGAAACAGCACAGATCAAAGCAGATCAGACCAGAAACAGCACAGATCAAAACAGATCAGACCAGAAACAACACAAATCAAAACAGATCAGACCAGAAACAACACAGATCAGACCAGAAACAGCACAAATCAAAGCAGATCAGACCAGAAACAACACAGATCAGACCAGAAACAGCACAGATCAACACAGGCCAGACCAGAAACAGCACAAATCAAAGCAGATCAGACCAGAAACAACACAGATCAGACCAGAAACAGCACAGATCAACACAGATCAGACCAGAAACAGCACAAATCAGACCAGAAACAGCACAGATCAACACACATCAGACCAGAAACAACACAGATCAACACAGATCAGACCAGAAACAGCACAAATCAAAGCAGATCAGACCAGAAACAGCACAGATCAGACCAGAAACAGCACAGATCAACACAGATCAGACCAGAAACAACACAGATCAACACAGATCAGACCAGAAACAGCACAAATCAAAGCAGATCAGACCAGAAACAGCACAGATCAACACAGATCAGACCAGAAACAGCACGAATCAAAGCAGATCAGACCAGAAACAGCACAGATCAACACAGATCAGACCAGAAACAGCACAAATCAAAGCAGATCAGACCAGAAACAGCACAGATCAGACCAGAAACAGCACAGATCAACACAGATCAGACCAGAAACAGCACAGATCAACACAGATCAGACCAGAAACAGCACAAATCAAAGCAAATCAGACCAGAAACAGCACAGATCAACACAGATCAGACCAGAAACAGCACAGATCAACACAGATCAGACCAGAAACAGCACAAATCAAAGCAAATCAGACCAAAAACAGCACAGATCAAAGCAGATCAGACCAGAAACAGCACAGATTAAAGCAGATCAGACCAGAAACCACACAGACCAAAGCAGATCAGACCAGAAACCACACAGATCAACACAGATCAGACAAGAAACTGCACAGATCAAAACAGATCAGACAAGAAACTGCACAAATCAAAGCAAATCAGACCAAAAACAGCACAGATCAACACAGATCAGACCAGAAACAGCACAAATCAAAGCAAATCAGACCAAAAACAGCACAGATCAAAGCAGATCAGACCAGAAACAGCACAGATTAAAGCAGATCAGACCAGAAACCACACAGATCAAAGCAGATCAGACCAGAAACCACACAGATCAAAACAGATCAGACCAAAGCAGGAAAGATCAAAGATTTGTTTAGATGTTTTGCTTATTGTAGTTATATTTCTGCACATTTGTTTTTTAAAGTATCTTTTTAATATAGCACTGGAGTATATTATTATTATTATTATTATTATTATTATTAATAATAATAATAATATATTTTATTATTATAATTGCAGTATAAATTATACAGTCTGTCTTGCTGTGTAGGAGAGGTGCTGTATAAACAAACGTACCTGTTCACCTGTTCACCTGTTCTGTCTCTGCAGGTCTGATTATCGATGCGTTTGGAGAGCTGAGAGATCAGCAGGAGCAGGTGAAGGAGGACATGGAGGTAAACCAGTCCCAGCTACTGTCTTCATCTGAGTAGGGGTCCAAACACCAAGCGCCACAGGGTCCTAAAGAGTATCTGATTACAGCCTGTATACGCTGAACACCTTCAGTACTGAGATCACGACTACTGAACACCACCACTCAGTCACTTCGTACACCTGCAGTGCAGTAATTGTTTAATCTCCGTTACCTCAGCACAGCATCAGCATAGCATCAGCATAGCCTCAGCACAGCCTCTGCACAGCCTCAGCATAGCCTCAGCACAGCCTCAGCATAGCCTCAGCACAGCCTCAGCACAGCCTCAGCACAGCCTCAGCATAGCCTCAGCACAGCCTCAGCATAGCCTCAGCACAGCCTCAGCATAGTCTCAGCACAGCCTCAGCATAGTCTCAGCACAGCCTCAGCACAGCCTCAGCATAGCCTCAGCACAGCCTCAGCATAGCATCAGCATAGCCTCAGCACAGCCTCAGCACAGCCTCAGCATAGCCTCAGCACAGCCTCAGCATAGCCTCAGCATAGCCTCAGCACAGCCTCAGCATAGTCTCAGCACAGCCTCAGCACAGCCTCAGCATAGCCTCAGCACAGCCTCAGCACAGCCTCAGCACAGCCTCAGCATAGCCTCAGCACAGCCTCAGCATAGCCTCAGCACAGCCTCAGCATAGTCTCAGCACAGCCTCAGCATAGTCTCAGCACAGCCTCAGCATAGCCTCAGCACAGCCTCAGCACAGCCTCAGCACAGCCTCAGCATAGTCTCAGCACAGCCTCAGCACAGCCTCAGCATAGCATCAGCATAGCCTCAGCACAGCCTCTGCACAGCCTCAGCATAGCCTCAGCACAGCCTCAGCATAGCCTCAGCACAGCCTCAGCATAGCCTCAGCACAGCCTCAGCATAGTCTCAGCATAGCCTCTGCACAGCCTCAGCACAGCCTCAGCACAGCCTCAGCACAGCCTCAGCATCGCTTTAGCACAGCCTCAGCATCGCTTTAGCACAGCCTCAGCCTCAGTTAGAGTGATGAACAGTTCTGCTGGGTCTGAGGACGTGGTTCTCTGGTCCTGACTGGTCGTAACGCTGCTGATCTCTCTCTCCAGACGAAGTGCTTCATCTGTGGAATCGGGAGTGATTACTTCGACACGACTCCTCACGGCTTCGAGACTCACACGCTGGAGGAGCACAACCTGGCCAACTACCTGTGAGTCACGTACACGTCCTTTAAAATTAAATCTATAAACAAAGAGTCTCATAAGAGCAAATTTTAAATCTGCTGTATCTGTCCTTCCAGATTCTTCCTGATGTATCTGATAAACAAGGACGAGACTGAACACACTGGCCAGGTAAGGCTCTCACACTCTCACACTCTCTCACTCTCTCACTCTCACCATCACAGACTATATATACAGTATATATATACACACACCCAGATCAGCCATAACACTAAACCCACCTCCCAGTATCTCCACTCACTGTCCACTGTATCAGCTCCACTGACCATACAGGACCTCCACTCACTGTCCACTGTATCAGCTCCACTGACCATACAGGACCTCCACTCACTGTCCACTGTATCAGCTCCACTGACCATACAGGACCTCCACTCACTGTCCACTGTATCAGCTCCACTGACCATACAGGACCTCCACTCACTGTCCACTGTATCAGCTCCACTGACCATACAGGACCTCCACTCACTGTCCACTGTATCAGCTCCACTGACCATACAGGACCTCCACTCACTGTCCACTGTATCAGCTCCACTGACCATACAGGACCTCCACTCACTGTCCACTGTATCAGCTCCACTGACCATGCAGGACCTCCACTCACTGTCCACTGTATCAGCTCCACTGACCATGCAGGACCTCCACTCACTGTCTACTGTATCAGCTCCACTGACCATACAGGACCTCCACTCACTGTCCACTGTATCAGCTCCACTGACCATACAGGACCTCCACTCACTGTCCACTGTATCAGCTCCACTGACCATACAGGACCTCCACTCACTGTCCACTGTATCAGCTCCACTGACCATACA
>CM038720.1:802959-810459 GCA_021613375.1 Megaleporinus macrocephalus | reverse complement strand
GGGTTAATCTGTTGAGGTAGTATTGATAGGGTTTATTCTGTTGGGGTAATATTGATGGGGTTAATCAGTTGAGGTAGTATTGATAGGGGATATTCTGTTGAGGTAATATTGATAGGGGTTAATCTGTTGGGGGTAATATTGATAGGGGTTAATCTGTTGAGGTAGTATTGATTGATGAGGGTTAATCTGTTGGGGTAGTATTGATAGGGGTTAATCTGTTGAGGTAGTATTGATAGGGTTTATTCTGTTGGGGTAATATTGATAAGGGTTAATCTGTTGGGGTTGTATTGATTGATAGGGGTTATTTTGTTGGGGTAGTATTGATAGGGGTTAATCTGTTGGGGTAATATTGACTGATGAGGGTTAATCTGTTGGGGTAGTATTGATAGGGGTTAATCTGTTGAGGTAGTATTGATAGGGTTTATTCTGTTGGGGTAATATTGATGGGGTTAATCAGTTGAGGTAGTATTGATAGGGGATATTCTGTTGAGGTAATATTGATAGGGGTTAATCTGTTGGGGTAATATTGATAGGGGTTAATCTGTTGAGGTAGTATTGATTGATGAGGGTTAATCTGTTGGGGTAGTATTGATAGGGGTTAATCTGTTGAGGTAGTATTGATAGGGTTTATTCTGTTGGGGTAATATTGATGGGGTTAATCAGTTGAGGTAGTATTGATAGGGGATATTCTGTTGAGGTAATATTGATAGGGGTTAATCTGTTGGGGTAATATTGATAGGGGTTAATCTGTTGGGGTATTATTGATTGATAAGGGTTAATCTGTTGGGGTAGTATTGATAGGGGTTAATCTGTTGGGGTAATATTGATATGGGTTAATCTGTTGGGGTAGTATTGATTGATGAGGGTTAATCTGTTGGGGTAGTATTGATAGGGGTTATTCTGTTGGGGTAATATTGATAGGGGTTAATCTGTTGGGGTAGTATTGATAGGGGTTAATCTGTTGGGGTAATATTGATGGGGTTAATCTGTTGGGGTGGTATTGATTGATAGGGGTTAATCTGTTAGGATAGTATTGATTGATAGGGGTTAATCTGTTAGGATAGTATTGATTGATAGGGGTTAATCTGTTGGGGTAGTATTGATTGATAGGTGTTAATCTGTTGGGGTAATGTTGATTGATAGGTGTTAATCTGTTGGGGTAGTATTGATTGATAGGGGTTAATCTGTTGGGGTAGTATTGATAGGGGTTAATCTGTTGGGGTAGTATTGATTGATAGGGGGTAATCTGTTGGGGTATTATTGATTAATAGAGGTTAATCTGTTGGGGTAGTATTGATTGATAGGGGTTAATCTGTTGGGGTAGTATTGATTGATAGGGGTTAATCTGTTGGGGTAATATTGATTGATAGGGGTTAATCTGTTGGGGTAGTATTGATAGGGGTTAATCTGTTGGGATAGTATTGATTGATAGGGGTTAATCTGTTGGGGTAGTATTGATTGATAGGGGTTATTCTGTTGGGGTAGTATTGATTGATAGGGGTTAATCTGTTGGGGTATTATTGATTAATAGGGGTTAATCTGTTGGGGTAGTATTGATTGATAGGGGTTAATCTGTTGGGGTATTATTGATTGAAAGGGGGTAATCTGTTGGGGTAGTATTGATTGATAGGGGTTATTCTGTTGGGGTATTATTGATTGATAGGGGTTATTCTGTTGGGGTAGTATTGATCGATAGGGGTTAATCTGTTGGGGTATTATTGATTAATAGGGGTTAATCTGTCGGGGTAGTATTGATTAATAGGGGTTAATCTGTTGGGGTATTATTGATTGATAGGGGTTAATCTGTTGGGGTAGTATTGATTGATAGGGGTTAATCTGTTGGGGTAGTATCGATTGATAGGGGTTAATCTGTTGGGGTAGTATTGATTGATAGGGGGTAATCTGTTGGGGTAGTATTGATTGATAGGGGTTAATCTGTTGGGGTAGTATTGATTGATAAGGGTTAATCTGTTGGGGTAGTATTGATAGGGGTTAATCTGTTGGGGTAATATTGATTGATAAGGGTTAATCTGTTGGGGTAGTATTGATTGATAGGGGTTAATCTGTTGGGGTGGTATTGATTGATAAGGGTTAATCTGTTGGGGTAGTATTGATTGATAGGGGTTAATCTGTTGGGGTAGTATTGATTGATAGGGGTTAATCTGTTGGGGTAGTATTGATTGATAGGGGTTAATCTGTTGGGGTAGTATTGATTGATAGGGGCAATCTGTCTATTAAAGGTTAATTTTGAGGGTTAATGTTTGAACAGATTAATGAAGTGCTTTAACGAACACCTGGCGTATGACCTGTGGCGCCCTCTCCTGGTGTTTACCAGCACAGGTGTGTACTGGTGAGTTTGGGTACCTGTATCATTGACCTCCTTCATGGAGCCCCAGAACACCGACTCGCTCCAGCTGCTCCAGATCTCCGACTGACTGCATATGTTAGACATCCGCACCCGGACCTGGAACTCGAAGCGGCTCTCCGTGTTGGGGAACGGCAGATTGAAGGAGTTCTTCTCAGGACTTGCTTGCAGAAGCTGCAGAGAAACGACAGACAGAAGCTCTTCAGACGTCCAGCACTCCGGTCAGCAGAAAACTCCGGTCCAGATTTCCTTAACTGCCCAAAATCTGGAACCTGTGTTTATTGATTATTGATTGTAAACATTGCTGAAGTTTTTTAACGTGTTCCTCGTTTTTACGAGTTAGTCTTGGTTTGTTTTTGGTTGGTGTGTTTGTCGCCCCCTCTGGTGGACGCAGGAACTGTGCTGATCACTGAAGTGGTTTAATAATAGACCTGGTTTACCTTCCAGTCTCTGTGGTTGATCTTGTACTGAACTTGACTGTCTTTACAGGCTGCTTTGATTCTGCTGCTGCTGTTCCAGTAAAGCCAGAGCTCAGGGTTGTTCATCTCCACCGTGAGGTTAAACGGAGGATCCAGTTTCACTGATTGGAGAACAGAAAACACAGAGCCTTTAACCCCATCGTGAGCTCTTATCTGACCTGGGTTCACCAGGCCTAGTGAGAACATACAGGGTAATACATCTGGGCTGAGAAGAAAACACTGTGTTCTGTTGTTGAGGTAATGATGGAACACGAGTTTGTTTGGTGCTCAACTGTTTCTTGTTTATGTCAGCACAAGGGTAGTCTACCAGCAGAACCTCTGGAGAACCTTATTCAGGTGTTCTTTAAGGTGGAGCAGACCTGTAGATGTGCTTCAGGACTCGTTACGACTGTGAGCAGGTTCAGGTTCGTGATGTAAAAACATAAATATAACGTATGGATTGAGCTCCTGCTGGTGTGGGTGTCCTCGCGCTCAGTGCTGCCCAGTTACTGCCCGTTTGTGGGGGACACTGTTTGTTTATCTGTTTATTTATGTGTTTATTTATTGTTTGTGGTGTGAGGCTGGGAGGTCTCGGTGCTCTTACCCATGGTATTGAGTGTACGGTGGTGTTCGGCCACCGCGCTGCCGTTAGCGCCGTGTAACTGAGCGTGCAGAACTTTAAACCTCTGCAGGTCAGGCTCGCTGTACGGCACTCTGCAGCCCACCCTGACATCGCTGTCCTTCAGATACGCCAGGCATTCGCTTTCAGGACTCACCTCATACCTGAGGAAACAGCCTGTGTCTGTGTCTGTGTCTGAAAGGTGGATGATGTAGAGATCTGTTCTACAGAAATATACTCACCTGTAGGTGAAGGTGTAGTTCTCCTGAGGAACCCCGCCTTCATTCCACATACACCGTACATACTCCAGATTAATCACCACACACTTTATATCTGAGCGCAGCGGGAGAGAAGACGTTTACCTGCTGGGTATATACCATCTGATACCAATACTAGCAATATACGTATCATCTGATACTAATACTATCATATAATACCATCTGATACTATCCAATACTAACATTATCTAATCTGATACTAATACTAACAATAAATAATACCATCTAACAATAACATTATATAATCCCATCTGATACTATGTAATACTGTTATTATATATTATATAATACTATGTAATACTGTTATTATATAATATCTGATACTATGTAATACTGTTATATAATATCTGATACTATGTAATACTGTTATTATATATTATATAGTACTATGTAATACTGTTATTATATTATATCTGATACTATGTAATACTGTTATTATATATTATATAGTACTATGTAATACTGTTATTATATTATATCTGATACTATGTAATACTGTTATTGTATAATATCTGATACTATGTAATACTGTTATTATATAATATCTAATACTATGTAATACTGTTATTATATATTTTACAGTACTATGTTATAGTGTTATTATATAATATCTGATACTATGTAATACTGTTATTATATATTTCTACAGTACTATGTAATAGTGTTATTATATAATATCTGATACTATGTAATACTGTTATATATTATATAGTACTATGTACTAGTGTTATTATATAATATCTGATACTATGTAATACTGTTATATATTATATAGTACTATGTACTAGTGTTATTATATAATATCTGATACTATGTAATACTGTTATTATATAATATCTGATACTATGTAATACTGTTATTATATATTATATAGTACTATGTAATACTGTTATTATATAATATCTGATACTATGCAATACTGTTATATAATATCTAATACTATGTAATACTGTTATTATATATTATATAATACTATGTAATACTGATATTATATATTATCTAATACTATGTAATACTGTTATTATATATTATATAATACTATGTAATAGTGTTATTATATTATATCTGATACTATGTAATACTGTTATTATATATTATCTAATACTATGTAATACTGTTATTATATATTATATAATACTATGTAATAGTGTTATTATATTATATCTGATACTATGTAATACTGTTATTATATAATATCTGATACTATGTAATACTGTTATTATATATTTTACAGTACTATGTAATAGTGTTATTATATAATATCTGATACTATGTAATACTGTTATATATTATATAGTACTATGTACTAGTGTTATTATATAATATCTGATACTATGTAATACTGTTATATATTATATAGTACTATGTACTAGTGTTATTATATAATATCTGATACTATGTAATACTGTTATTATATAATATCTGATACTATGTAATACTGTTATTATATAATATCTGATACTATGTAATACTGTTATTATATCTTATATAGTACTATGTAATACTGTTATTATATAATATCTGATACTATGCAATACTGTTATATAATATCTAATACTATGTAATACTGTTATTATATATTATATAATACTATGTAATACTGATATTATATATTATCTAATACTATGTAATACTGTTATTGTATATTATATAATACTATGTAATAGTGTTATTATATTATATCTGATACTATGTAATACTGTTATTATATAATATCTGATACTATGTAATACTGTTATTATATATTATATAGTACTATGTAACACTGTTATTATATAATATCTGATACTATGTAATACTGTTATTATATAATATCTAATACTATGTAATACTGTTATTGTATAATATCTAATACTATGTAATACTGTTATTATATAATATCTGATACTATGTAATACTGTTATTATATAATATCTAATACTATGTAATACTGTTATTATATTTTATCTGATACTATGTAATACTGTTATTATATGTTATATAATACTATGTAATACTGTTATTATATATTATATAATACTATGTAATACTGTTATTATATAATATCTGATACTATGTAATACTGTTATTATATAATATCTAATACTATGTAATACTGTTATTATATTTTATCTGATACTATGTAATACTGTTATTATATGTTATATAATACTATGTAATACTGTTATTATATATTATATAATACTATGTAATAGTGTTATTATATAATATCTGATACTATGTAATACTGTTATTATATATTTTACAGTACTATGTAATAGTGTTATTATATAATATCTAATACTATGTAATACTGTTATTATATTATATCTAATACTATGTAATACTGTTATTATATAATATGTGATACTATGTAATACTGTTATTATATAATATCTAATACTATGTAATACTGTTATTATATAATATGTGATACTATGTAATACTGTTATTATATTATATCTAATACTATGTAATACTGTTATTATATAATATGTGATAGTATGTAATACTGTTATTATATAATATGTGATACTATGTAATACTGTTATTATATATCTAATACTATGTAATACTGTTATTATATAATATGTGATACTATGTAATACTGTTATTATATAATATCTAATACTATGTAATACTGTTATTATATTATATCTAATACTATGTAATACTGTTATTATATAATATGTGATACTATGTAATACTGTTATTATATAATATGTGATACTATGTAATACTGTTATTATATAATATCTAATACTATGTAATACTGTTATTATATAATATCTGATACTATGTAATACTGTTATTATATAATATGTGATACTATGTAATACTGTTATTATATAATATCTAATACTATGTAATACTGTTATTATATAATATGTGATAGTATGTAATACTGTTATTATATAATATGTGATACTATGTAATACTGTTATTATATATCTAATACTATGTAATACTGTTATTATATAATATCTAATACTATGTAATACTGTTATTATATAATATCTAATACTATGTAATACTGTTATTATATAATATCTGATACTATGTAATACTGTTATTATATAATATGTGATACTATGTAGTACTGTTATTATATTATATCTGATACTATGTAATACTAAGAATAATACCATCTGATATTTATATCATTATATAATACCATATGATACTGTCTAATACTAACATTATGTAATCTGATACTACACAATACTAACAATAAATAATACCATCTAATACTAAGATTACTTAATACCATTCGATTCTAACATTATATGCCAACTAATACTATGTAATACTAACAATACCATATGATACAATTTAATACTAAGACTATATAACATTATCTGATACTATCTAATACATTATATAATGCCATCTGATCCTATATAATACTAACATTCTATAACACATTCTGATACAGTCTAATACAAACATTATACAATATAATCTCATACCACCTAATTATTGCATTATATAATACCATTTGATACTATCTAATGCTAACATTCTATAATAGTATTTGATACTATATAGACTACTATATAGATACTACCATCTGATAGTATGTACTCATATAAATGTAATACTGTAATAATGTAATACTACTAAATACTGATACTGCACATATACCATACATACTACTTCATGGCAAAGTAATGCTATAGAGTACACCAGAACAAAGTAATCCTAATTTAAATAATCAACATTATTTTAACTAATACTGATTATAAAATGCTAAGCAAAATTAATATTCATAACAGTTGATCAGCTTCCGGCTGAATTTAC
>CM038720.1:790459-795459 GCA_021613375.1 Megaleporinus macrocephalus | reverse complement strand
AGATATAATCTAATCTCAGGTGTAACACAGGATGAAGTGCATTCCCAGTTCGTATTTGGCATGAGGATTAAAGTCAGGTGTGCAATCAGACTGAGGCCGGTCGGGTCTCACCTGTCCTGCTCAGGTAGGTTCTCCAGCAGGTGCGTGATGTCAGGGACGATGGTGCCGTTGGAGTAAACGTCAGCAGACAGCGACTCCAGCTGCCGTAACAAACCCAGACTGAGATTAACGTTCCATAAACGTCCAGACAACACAAATCTAACAGTGTACGAGCAGAAGTGAAGCCAGCGGTACCACAAAGAGTTAACGACGTTAGACACGGAGACGAGACTTCACGCTTCACTCTGGAGACACAAGAACGGCAGTTACGGTGAATCTGATCATCACATGAAGCCTCTGCGTCACGAGTCCTTCAACCAATCAGTGCTGGATTCCTCTGAGCAGAAGCGTTTACAGAGTCATTCCAGAGTTTCTCAGTCCGATCTCGACTGAGCCCACTGACTCTAATAACAGAGAGCTCAGCGGATGGACCTCACGCTGAAGAACTCTAGAACGTTCCTTTAAACACGTCTGAATAAAAACATCTGCTCAACAGAAAATCAGCTAAAAGAGAATTTCACCAACATTTCAAAGTTAGTTTCCAGTCACTGTGTGAACTCCAGATGGAGGCAGTGTGTGAAGAACAGAGTGGAGGAGATGGAGGTGAAAGACCATCACCACCACTGTAAACACCATCACCACCACTGTAAACACCATCACCACCACTATAAACACCATCACCACCACTGTAAACACCATCACCACCACTATAAACACCATCATCACCACTGTAAACACCATCACCACCACTGTAAACACCATCACCACCACTAAACACCATCACCACCACTGTAAACACCATCACCACCACTATAAACACCATCACCACCACTATAAACACCATCACCACCACTGTAAACACCATCACCACCACTGTAAACACCATCACCACCACTGTAAACACCATCACCACCACTATAAACACCATCACCACCACTGTAAACACCATCACCACCACTGTAAACACCATCACCACCACTGTAAACACCATCACCACCACTATAAACACCATCACCACCACTGTAAACACCATCACCACCACTGTAAACACCATCACCACCACTATAAACACCATCACCACCACTGTAAACACCATCACCACCACTATAAACACCATCATCACCACTGTAAACACCATCACCACCACTGTAAACACCATCACCACCACTATAAACACCATCACCACCACTGTAAACACCATCACCACCACTGTAACACACATCACCACACTATAAACACCACACCACCACTATAAACACCACCACCTCCCTGTAAGCACCATCATCACCACTGTAAACACCATCACCACCACTGTAAACATCACCACCACCACCACTGTAAACTCCATCACCACCACTATAAACACCATCACCACCACTGTAAGCACCATCATCACCACTGTAAACACCATCACCACCACTGTAAACATCACCACCACCACTGTACACACCATCACCACCACTGTAAACATCACCACCACCACTGTAAACACCATCACCACCACTGTAAGCACCATCATCACCACTGTAAACACCATCACCACCACTGTAAACATCACCACCACCACCACTGTAAACTCCATCACCACCACTATAAACACCATCACCACCACTGTAAGCACCATCATCACCACTGTAAACACCATCACCACCACTGTAAACATCACCACCACCACTGTACACACCATCACCACCACTGTAAACTCCATCACCACCACTATAAACACCATCACCACCACTGTAAGCACCATCATCACCACTGTAAACACCATCACCACCACTGTAAACATCACCACCACCACTGTACACACCATCACCACCACTGTAAACATCACCACCACCACTGTAAACACCATCACCACCACTGTAAACATCACCACCACCACTGTAAACACCATCGCCACCACTGTAAACATCACCACCACCACTGTAAACATCACCACCACCACCACTGTACACTCCATCACCACCACTGTACACACCATCACCACCACCATAAACACCATCACCACCACTGTACACACCATCACCACCACAATAAACTCCATCACCACCACTGTACACACCATCACCACCACTGTAAACTCCATCACCACCACCACCACTGTAAACATCACCACCACCACTGTAAACACCATCACCACCACTGTAAACACCATCACCACCACTGTACACACCATCACCACCACTGTACACACCATCACCAACACTGTAAACATCACCAACACCACCACTGTAAACACCATCACCACCACCACCACTGTAAACTCCATCACCACCACCACTGTACACACCATCACCACCACCATAAACACCATCACCACCACTGTACACACCATCACCACCACCATAAACTCCATCACCACCACTGTACACACCATCACCACCACCATAAACTCCATCACCACCACTGTGCACACCATCACCACCACTGTACACACCATCACCACCACTGTAAACTCCATCACCACCACTGTACACACCATCACCACCACAGTAAACATCACCACCATCACTGTAAACATCACCACCACCACTGTAAACACCATCACCACCACTGTAAACTCCATCCCCACCACTGTACACACCATCACCACCACCATAAACACCATCACCACCACTGTACACACCATCACCACCACCATAAACTCCATCACCACCACTGTACACACCATCACCACCACTGTACACACCATCACCACCACTGTAAACTCCATCACCACCACTGTGCACACCATCACCACCACTGTACACACCATCACCACCACTGTAAACTCCATCACCACCACTGTACACACCATCACCACCACAGTAAACACCATCACCAACACTGTAAACATCACCACCACCACCACTGTAAACACCATCACCACCATCTCTCTGTTTACACCTCAAACACTGAACTATGGAGGAATTTTGAGAAGTTGGTGGAATTCTCCTTTATGAAGCAGCTGAAGTCTGTGTTGTTATGAATGTGGAGTCTTACAGGAAGTTCCTGCAGAGAGGGAATGTCCTGCACTGAGCTCAGGTCCGAGTCCTCGGTCAGCTCAGAGGTTCTGCAGTACTTCGGAGCGGAGTGGGTCACTTCAGAGCTGCTGTCAATCATTGGACTAACAGAACAACAACGTTATCATTACACTTAGTCTCAGAACCAGAACATCTGAAGAGACCAGAGAGGAAACATCTCAGCACTCACAGCTTCCTCTTCAGGCCGGGAACCCTGTTGGACTGGACGGTGCTGATGATGAACTGCATTATCTGTAAGTGGACGGACGAGAAGATTAACAGGACCAAATCAGACCAAACCTGCTTCTACTCAGGGGTTTATGTCCTGCTGGACCGCTCATAATCACAGACAGAGACGCTGAGAGACACAGAGAGACACAGAGACACACAGAGACACACTGAGAGAGACAGAAAGACACAGAGAGATGCTAAAAGACACGGAGAGACACAGAGAGAGACAGAGAGAGACAGAGACATTGAGAAACAGGAGGAGATCTGTACTGATTATTTAAGGTGGAGAAAGACAGGAGGAGATCTGTACTGGTTATTTAAGGCGGAAAAAGACAGGAGGAGATCTGTACTGGTTATTTAAGGTGGAGAGAGACAGGAGGAGATCTGTACTGTTTATTTAAGGTGGAGAGAGACAGGAGGAGATCTGTACTGGTTATTTAAGGTGGAGAGAGACAGGAGGAGATCTGTACTGTTTATTTAAGGTGGAGAGAGACAGGAGGAGATCTGTACTGGTTATTTAAGGTGGAGAGAGACAGGAGGAGATCTGTACTGGTTATTTAAGGTGGAGAAAGACAGGAGGAGATCTGTACTGGTTATTTAAGGTGGAGAAAGACAGGAGGAGATCTGTACTGGTTATTTAAGGCGGAAAAAGACAGGAGGAGATCTGTACTGGTTATTTAAGGTGGAGAAAGACAGGAGGAGATCTGTATTGTTTATTTAAGGTGGAGAGAGACAGGAGGAGATCTGTACTGGTTATTTAAGGCGGAAAAAGACAGGAGGAGATCTGTACTGGTTATTTAAGGCGGAAAAAGACAGGAGGAGATCTGTACTGGTTATTTAAGGTGGAGAAAGACAGGAGGAGATCTGTACTGGTTATTTAAGGTGGAGAGAGACAGGAGGAGATCTGTACTGGTTATTTAAGGTGGAGAAAGACAGGAGGAGATCTGTACTGGTTATTTAAGGTGGAGAAAGACAGGAGGAGATCTGTACTGGTTATTTAAGGCGGAAAAAGACAGGAGGAGATCTGTACTGGTTATTTAAGGTGGAGGGAGACAGGAGGAGATCTGTACTGGTTATTTAAGGTGGAGAGAGACAGGAGGAGATCTGTACTGGTTATTTAAGGCGGAAAAAGACAGGAGGAGATCTGTACTGGTTATTTAAGGTGGAGGGAGACAGGAGGAGATCTGTACTGGTTATTTAAGGTGGAGAGAGACAGGAGGAGATCTGTACTGGTTATTTAAGGTGGAGGGAGACAGGAGGAGATCTGTACTGGTTATTTAAGGTGGAGGGAGACAGGAGGAGATCTGTACTGGTTATTTAAGGTGGAGAGAGACAGGAGGAGATCTGTACTGGTTATTTAAGGTGGAGGGAGACAGGAGGAGATCTGTACTGGTTATTTAAGGTGGAGGGAGACAGGAGGAGATCTGTACTGGTTATTTAAGGTGGAGGGAGACAGGAGGAGACCTGTACTGGTTATTTAAGGTGGAGGGAGACAGGAGGAGATCTGTACTGGTTATTTGACCTTGCGGATGATCTTGTGCTGCTGCTGGTGTTTCTGCTGGAGGGAGTTCAGCTCCTGCCACAGACTCTCGTTATCCCTGAGAAACAGAGAGAACACGGTCTTCATTAAGCCCACCATAAACCAAACATCCAACGTGTACATAT
>CM038720.1:772959-782959 GCA_021613375.1 Megaleporinus macrocephalus | reverse complement strand
ATAAATACAGACACAAACATGTGCTTACATAATCTGATCTGAACTCTGCTGACCGGGCGTTAAATAATCAGACTGATTTATTAATAAACAGTTAGTCTGGATTAACAGATACGCTGACTATTCCTGTTTATAGAAACACACACAGGAATCTGATCTCCACATTTAACCCATGCATTCAAACACACACACACACGCTAGTGACCAGTGACTAACCTCCAGCCCATGACGGCCCACATATAAACAACCCCCCCATCCTCTCTTTACCCCTTATAACTTTGTGTTACCTTTAAGACTCATGTATATAGATTCACTTGCATATTATTCTAGACGATATATATATATATATATACAAAAGAAATATAGATAAATATCTCTAAAATAGTTACTTTACAAGAGACACATTTTTACTTTCAATGTAAATCAATGGAACCAGAATACACACACACACACACACACATACATACATATATATATATATATATATATGTGTGGATGTGTGTTTTTTATATATATATATATATATATATATATATATATATATATATATATATATATATATATATATATATATATATATATACACTTTTTATATATATTATTTTGAATGATTTTATTAATCGTTGTGATTATTGTCTTTAATCTCCAGTTTATTATATACTGTCTCGTGCTGCCCTCTTCCGGTACACGAATGTGTTACAGAACATGCAAATGCACCGGCGCCCTGCAGCCACTCAGAGAACGAGCTATTTACATCCCGCTCTGCGATTGGCCAAGAAGTAAACCAATCACGGGTCGCCCCTGTCGGCGTGTGTACAGTGCACGTGGATGTGTGTTTTTTAATGTGCGTCAGGCGGAGCTGTACTCAGAAATACTGAGAGAATACTTTAATATTAAACTAATAAAACAGGATATACGAGCAGAACGCGCATTTATTTAAATACAGTTATTTAATAAAACTAGAGCTGATCTAACACCCCTCCACGCGCACCGACTAATAAACACTTCAGCGATGAAATAAAGACCAACCTGCCTGTAAACCCTGGAGCAGTTCTGAATCTATATATCATCTATATATCAATCATCTATATATCATTTATATATCATTTATATATCAATCATCTATATATCATTTATATATCATTTATATATCAATCATCTATATATCATCACAATGTTTACTCACATCACTCCAACAAACCAGTTCATTCGAGCTACAGTCTCCAACCAGAGTCCAGAGTTTGCTGAGGAAAGCTGGCGCGTGACAGTTCTGCTTCATCTCGTCTGAGTGGTGTGGTGGTGGTGGTGGTGGTGGTGGTGGTGGTGGTGAGGAGCGGTTCTGCTGAGGTTCTTGTGTAACTGGGTCAGTGTGTTTTGCTGCCTGTGCAGGTGAAACTAGCTGCTCCAGCTGGAGCACACGCACGTGATCTTTTACCACGCCCCTTTTTATCCACCAATTACAGTGCGCCCTAGCTGAGCACGTCTCGCTTAGGACCCCCCTACCCACCCCCCACCATACGAACCTCCCACCCCCCAGCCACGTATCCCTAGTTTCCTCAGATTATCTATATACCTCTCCTATAATGTCTGTGATAACCACCCAATAGCAGTACAGGAGGCGGAGCTAGTACTCAATAACAGTACAGAGGGCGGAGCTACCTCCCAAAAGTAGTACAGAAGGCGGAGCTACTACCCAAAAACAGTACAGAGGGCGGAGCTACTACCCAATAGCAGTACAGAAGGCAGAGCTAATACTCAAGAGCTGTACAGAGGGCAGAGCTACTAGCCAATAGCAGTACAGAAGGCGGAGCTATTACCCAATAGCAGTGCAGCAGGCAAGGGTACTACCCAATAGCAGTGCAGCAGGTGGGGCTACTACCCAATAGCAGTGCAGCAGGCGAGGCTACTACCCAATAGCAGTGCAGAAGGCAGGATTACCACCCAGTAGCAATGCAGGAGGCGGGACTACTACACTGTAACAGTGCTAGAGGTGTGGCTACTATCCAGTAATAGTGTTAGGGGAGGGATTACCACTCAATAGGAGGACAGGAGGCGAGGCTACTAACCAATAACAATGCAGGAGGCGGGACTACTACCCTATAACAGTGCAGGAGGCGGGACTAGGCAAAACCTATATATGACCCTATATATGTAACTACTAGCCAATTTCTACACAGATGGTGCCACTACCCAAAACAGTGCTGAAGGCGGGGTTACTAAGCCCATACCATTTCAGTGGGCGGAGCTACAAGTTACTTTGAACTGTTCATGTTTACTGTGTAGTTTTGACACATGGAGAGCAGAGTGGTGCGCGAGAGGGTGTGTGTTACAGTGGGTGAGAGTATGTGACAGGGTGACAGTGTGTGTAAGAGTGTACCAGTGTGTGTAAGAGTGTGTAACAGTGTGTGTAAGAGTGTGTAAGAGTGTGCCAGTGTGTTACAGTGCGTGTAAAAGTATGTGAGTGTGTAACAGTGTGTGTAAGAGTGTGCCAGTGTGTAACAGTGTGTGTAAGAGTGTGTAACAGTGTGTGTAAGAGTGTGTAAGAGTGTGACAGAGGATGGTGCTGCAGGGTGTGAGTGTGCGTAGCTGGCGTGTGTGTGTGTTGTCTCTGTGTGTGCTGGGAGTGAGCGTGGCTGATGGCTCAGGGCTGGTGGACGCTGTGTCTGAGAGGAGAGCGGAGGAGTTCCACAGACAGGGCAGTGCTGTGGCCGTGCTGTCCACTCTGCTGCTGACCGCCACCATACTGACCACCTGGCTCTTCAAACATCACCGCTGCAGACTGCTGCACGAGACTGGACTGGCTATGATCTACGGTCAGACACTCTTTATCACACACACACACACACACACACACACACACACACACTCAGCCAAGATACACACACTGACCAGAACACACAGAGAGTGGACATTTATAATTAATTAAAGGGGAAATTAAAGAGGAAGTGGTGGTGAAGGTAACCAGGAGTCACCAAGACTACAACACACTGTATTTACTATGAAACCCACCAGTGAAGCTACACGTGTCTTCTGAGTTTATCTGGATGTTGATGGTAAAATGTGGAAGATCTGAAAATACTAGGTTTTCTTTGGGGACTATTTGAACCTCACAGCGTCCTGCATGTATCCCTCCACCATGAATGGAGTTTAAGACTGAGATCTTCTCTAAACTATCATAAACAGCGTCTCAGAATCAGACAGTGTATTTATAACATCTACTGTAAGAACTTTCTGTGAGGAGCTTTTAGAGGTGGACGTCTGGTTCCACTCACTTCCACTGTGAACAGTTCTGACTGTATCTAGAACAGAGAGTTCCACACAGAACACACTCTGATCGTAATCCTGACCACTTAACTACCTCTACAGATGCTCCTCAGAGTAGACAGTCGTTCTGCTCGTCTCTGTCGTCAGTGTAAATATTGCTCATTACCTCATTCAGTGTTGTGACCTAAACTGAGCAGGTCAGGTGTAAACAGGCCGTGAGCCGTATGAGGGCTCCAGCTGGACGTTTCCATGACGCTGCTCAGAGGAAGAACATGCAGAGCTGTGAGACTCAGTGAGGAAGCTCTTACAGTGTTCCGTGAAGGTGCTGAATGTTTGGGCCTGTAGCTCCTCTACCGTCCTGACTCTGACTCTGACTCTGACTCTGAGTCACTCAAATGATTCAGTGTGTTTCTATAATACTGATACTACTAACAACACCACACACTGTATAGAAGAGCCCGTACCTCATACATACATACAGTCTGATATTTAAATGTATCTCACTCATCTGCACCTGTCAGTCACACCTGACCCCCTGTGTATAGTTTATAATCTACGTTTGGTCACGCCCGGTCCAATAACACGTTTGATTGATTTGCTCAGTGAAAATAAATGTGCAATTTCTGTTTATTGATCTTTTTTCTGTATCTTATCATCAATGAAATACAAACTATGCACTGAACCAGTTCTGATATTTGTGATAACTCTGTGCTGGTGGTTTCAGGCCTGTTGGTGGGGGTGGTCCTTCGATTTGGTGTCCACGTCCAGCCAGACGTTGTTGACGCTCCGCTGCGCTGTGTCAGTAACTCCAGCCCGAGCGCTCTGCTGCTGAACATCAGTGGACATTTATATGAGTACATACTGAGAGGAGAGGTCAGCGACACGCAGGGACAGGACGTCCCCAACACAGAGATCCTGAGGAGGGTACGACAAGTTCACACTACCCAGATTCATACCGGATTATAATCACTCCACAGTTATTACTGTCAGACTGTAAACACTACACACACTGCAGATTCATACTGGATTATAATCACTCCACAGTTATTACTGTCAGACTGTAAACACTACACACACTGCAGATTCATACTGGATTATAATCACTCCACAGTTATTACTGTCAGACTGTAAACACTACACACACTGCAGATTCATACTGGATTATAATCACTCCACAGTTATTACTGTCAGACTGTAAACACTACACACACTGCAGATTCATACTGGATTATAATCACTCCACAGTTATTACTGTCAGACTGTAAACACTACACACTCAGCAGATTCATACTGGATTATAATCACTCCACAGTTATTACTGTCAGACTGTAAACACTACACACTCAGCAGATTCATACTGGATTATAATCACTCCACAGTTATTACTGTCAGACTGTAAACACTACACACACTGCAGATTCATACCAGATCACAATCACTCCACAGTTATTACTGTCAGACTGTAAACACTACACACACTGTAGATTCATACTGGATTATAATCACTCCACAGTTATTACTGTCAGACTGTAAACACTACACACTCAGCAGATTCATACTGGATTATAATCACTCCACAGTTATTACTGTCAGACTGTAAACACTACACACACTGAAGATTCATACCAGATCATAATCACTCCACAGTTATTACTGTCAGACTGTAAACACTACACACACTGTAGATTCATACTGGATTATAATCACTCCACAGTTATTACTGTCAGACTGTAAACACTACACACACTGCAGATTCATACTGGATTATAATCACTCCACAGTTATTACTGTCAGACTGTAAACACTACACACACTGTAGATTCATACTGGATTATAATCACTCCACAGTTATTACTGTCAGACTGTAAACACTACACACACTGCAGATTCATACTGGATTATAATCACTCCACAGTTATTACTGTCAGACTGTAAACACTACACACACTGTAGATTCATACTGGATTATAATCACTCCACAGTTATTACTGTCAGACTGTAAACACTACACACACTGTAGATTCATACTGGATTATAATCACTCCACAGTTATTACTGTCAGACTGTAAACACTACACACTCAGCGGATTCATACTGGATTATAATCACTCCACAGTTATTACTGTCAGACTGTAAACACTACACACACTGCAGATTCATACCAGATCATAATCACTCCACAGTTATTACTGTCAGACTGTAAACACTACACACACTGCAGATTCATACCAGATCATAATCACTCCACAGTTATTACTGTCAGACTGTAAACACTACACACACTGCAGATTCATACCAGATCATAATCACTCCACAGTTATTACTGTCAGACTGTAAACACTACACACACTGTAGATTTATACTGGATTATAATCACTCCACAGTTATTACTGTCAGACTGTAAACACTACACACTCAGCAGATTTATACTGGATTATAATCACTCCACAGTTATTACTTAGCACAGAAACTCAGCACAGAAACTCAGACACAGAGACTCAGCATAGAGACTCGGCACAGAGATTCAGCACAGAGACTCGGCACAGAGACTCGGCACAGAGACACAGACACAGAGACACAGACACAGAATTTCAGACACAGAGACTCTGCACAGAGACTCAGATACAGAGACCCAGACACAGATATTCAGACACAGAGACTCAGCACAGAGACTCAGATACAGAGATACAGAGACCCAGACACAGAGATTCAGACACAGAGACTCAGCACAGAGACTCAGATACAGAGACCCAGACACAGAGATTCAGCACAGAGACTTAGACACAGAGACTCAGACACAGAGACCCAGACACAGAGATTCAGCACAGAGACTTAGACACAGAGACTCAGACACAGAGACTCAGACACAGAGACTCAGGCACAGAGACTCAGATACAGAGACTTTGCACAGAGATCAGTGTAGCTTAGTGTTCAGGTTGAGCGGTTTAGTAACTCTCCACTCTTCTTCACTCTCAGGTCACTTTTGATCCGGAGGTGTTTTTCAACATCTTACTGCCGCCGATCATCTTCCACGCGGGGTACAGCCTGAAAAGAGTAAAGCAGACACAGTCACTCCAGTTCACTGTGTTCACTCCTTACAGTCTTACTGTCTATTGTGCAGCTGTTTGAAGTGTGTGTTGTTTGTTGTGCTGCTGTTTGAAGTGTGTGTTGTTTGTTGTGCTGCTGTTTGAAGTGTGTGTTGTTTGTTGTGATGCTGTTTGAAGTGTGTGTTGTTTGTTGTGCTGCTGTTTGAAGTGTGTGTTGTTTGTTGTGATGCTGTCTGAAGTGTGTGTTGTTTGTTGTGATGCTGTTTGAAGTGTGTGTTGTTTGTTATGATGCTGTTTGAAGTGTGTGTTGTTTGTTGTTATGCTGTCTGAAGTGTGTGTTGTTTGTTGTGATGCTGTCTGAAGTGTATGTTGTTTGTTGTGCTGCTGTTTGAAGTGTGTGTTGTTTGTTGTGATGCTGTTTGAAGTGTGTGTTGTTTGTTGTGATGCTGTTTAAAGTGTGTGTTGTTTGTTGTGCAGCTGTTTGAAGTGTGTGTTGTTTGTTGTGATGCTGTTTGAAGTGTGTTGTTTGTTGTGCAGCTGTTTGAAGTGTGTGTTGTTTGTTGTGCAGCTGTTTGAAGTGTGTGTTGTTTGTTGTGATGCTGTTTGAAGTGTGTTGTTTGTTGTGCAGCTGTTTGAAGTGTGTGTTGTTTGTTGTGCAGCAGTTTGAAGTGTTGCTATGATGTGATTGGCTGGTGTTGTTTTTCAGAAACACTTTTTCAGGAATCTGGGCTCCATCCTCTCCTACGCGTTTGTAGGAACTGTGATCTCCTCGTTTGTGATTGGGTGAGTGATGTACGGTGTTGGGTGTGTGATGTACGGTGTTGGGTGTGTGATGTACGGTGTTGGGTGTGAGATGTACGGTGTTGGGTGTGTGATGTACGGTGTTGGGTGTGTGATGTACGGTGTTGGGTGTGTGATGTACAATGTTGGGTGTGTGATGTACAGTGTTGGGTGTGTGATGTACATTGTTGGGTATGTGATGTACGGTGTTGTGTGTGTGATGTACGGTGTTGGGTGTGTGATGTACGGTGTTGGGTGTGATGTACGTTGTTGGGTGTGTGATGTACGGCATTGGGTGTGAGATGTACGATGTTGGGTGTGAGATGTACGGTGTTGGGTGTGATGTACGGTGTTGGGTGTGTGATGTACGGTGTTGGGTGTGTGATGTACGATGTTGGGTGTGTGATGTACGACGTTGGGTGTGATGTACGGGGTTGGGTGTGTGATGTACGGTGTTGGGTGTGATGTACGATGTTGAGTGTGAGATGTATGATGTTGGGTGTGATGTACGGTGTTGGGTGTGTGATGTACGATGTTGGGTGTGTGATGTATGATGTTGGGTGTGATGTACAGTGTTGGGTGAGTGATATACGATGTTGGGTGTGTGATGTATGGTGTTGGGTAAGTGATGTACAATGTTGAGTGTGTGATGTACGATGTTGGGTGTGTGATGTACAGTGTTGGGTGAGTGATGTATGGTGTTGGGTGTGTGATGATCGGTGCTGGGTGAGTGATGTACGGTGTTGGGTATGTGATGTTCGGTGTTGGGTGTGATGTACGGTGTTAGGTGAGTGATGTACGATGTTGGGTGTGTGATGTACGGTGTTGGGTGAGTGATGTACGGTGTTGGGTGTGTGATGATTGGTGTTGGGTGAGTAATGTACGGTGCTGGGTGAGTAATGTACGGTGCTGGGTGAGTGATGATCGGTGCTGGGTGAGTGATGTACGGTGTTGAGTGTGTGATGTACGGTGTTGGGTATGTGATGTACGGTGTTGGGTGTGTGATGTACGGTGTTAGGTGAGTGATGTACGGTGTTGGGTGTGTGATGTACGGTGTTGGGTGTGTGATGTACGGTCTTGGGTGTGTGATGATCGGTGTTGGGTGAGTAATGTACGGTGCTGGGTGAGTAATGTACGGTGCTGGGTGAGTGATGTACGGTGTTGGGTGTGTGATGTACGGTGTTGGGTGTGTGATGACGGTCTGTACTGACCCCGCTGTGTGTTCAGGCTGGTCATGTACGGCTGTGTGGCGCTGATGAGTGCGGCCGGTCAGCTCGGGGGAGATTTCTTCTTCACTGACTGTCTTTTCTTCGGAGCCATAATCTCTGCTACTGATCCAGGTGTTTATTATTTATAAATCTTCATAATAAACATACCGGATGTCTTTATGTACAGAAAAAACAATATTTAATTATACTTTCTTATTTACTTCACGATCAAAAGATCAAGAACAAGTAAAGGCCAAATATACTTCTGTGTACTGGTCAGTAAACTGGTCAGTATTTAATTCAGTATAACTGTGTTTAGTGTTTCACTGAGGAGTACATACACAGTAGACTGAGAGCATATTCACTAATAAAATAAACACATAATAAACTTGTGTTTAAAGACTGTCAGTTGTTTAGAGGTGTCAGTTGTTTAGATGTGTCAGTTGTTTGGAGGTGTTAGTTGTTTGGAGGTGTCAGTTGTTTAGATGTGTCAGTTGTTTGGAGGTGTTAGTTGTTTGGAGGTGTCAGTTGTTTAGATGTGTCAGTTGTTTGGAGGTGTCAAGTGTTTAGAGGTGTCAGTTGTCCAGGGGTGTTAGTTGTTTAGAGGTGTCAGTTTGGAGGTGTCAGTTGTTTAGAGGTGTCAGTTTGGAGGTGTCAGTTGTTCAGGGGTGTTAGTTGTTTAGAGGTGTCGGTTGTTTAGAGGTGTCAGTTGTTTAGAGTTGTCAGTTGTTTGGAAGTGTCAGTTGTTCAGGGGTGTTAGTTGTTTGGAGGTGTCAGTTGTTCAGGGGTGTTAGTTGTTTGGAGGTGTCAGTTGTTTGGAAGTGTCAGTTGTTCAGGGGTGTTAGTTGTTTGGAAGTGTCAGTTGTTCGGAAGTGTCAGTTGTTCAGGGGTGTCAGTTGTTTAGATGTGTCAGTTGTTTGGAGGTGTTAGTTGTTTAGAGTTGTCAGTTTGGAGGTGTCAGTTGTTCAGGGGTGTTAGTTGTTTGGAAGTGTCAGTTGTTCGGAAGTGTCGGTTGTTTAGAGGTGTCGTTTGTTTGGAGGTGTCAGTTGTTCAGGGGTGTTAGTTGTTTGGAGGTGTCAGTTGTTCAGGGGTGTTAGTTCTTTGGAGGTGTCAGTTGTTCAGGGGCGTTAGTTGTTTGGAGGTGTCAGTTGTTTGGAAGTGTCAGTTGTTCAGGGGTGTTAGTTGTTTGGAAGTGTCAGTTGTTCGGAAGTGTCAGTTGTTCAGGGGTGTCAGTTGTTTAGATGTGTCAGTTGTTCAGGGGTGTCAGTTGTTTAGAGGTGTCAGTTTGGAGGTGTCAGTTGTTTAGAATTGTCAGTTGTTTAGAGGTGTCGGTTGTTTGGAGGTGTTAGTTGTTCAGGGGTGTTAGTTTTTTGGAGGTGTCAGTTGTTTAGAGGTGTCGGTTGTTTAGAGGTGTCGTTTGTTTGGAGGTGTCAGTTGTTCATGGGTGTTAGTTGTTTGGAGGTGTCAGTTGTTCAGGGGTGTTACTTCTTTGGAGGTGTCAGTTGTTCAGGGGCGTTAGTTGTTTGGAAGTGTCAGTTGTTTGGAAGTGTCAGTTGTTCAGGGGTGTTAGTTGTTTGGAAGTGTCAGTTGTTCGGAAGTGTCAGTTGTTCAGGGGTGTCAGTTGTTTAGATGTGTCAGTTGTTTGGAGGTGTCAGTTGTTCAGGGGTGTTAGTTGTTTGGAAGTGTCAGTTGTTTGGAAGTGTC
>CM038720.1:762959-765459 GCA_021613375.1 Megaleporinus macrocephalus | reverse complement strand
TTGTTGGGTTTAAGGTGGTATTGTTGTGTTTAAGGAGGTATTGTTGTGTTTAAAGTGGTGTTGTTGTGTTTAAGGTGGTATTGTTTGGTTTAAGGTGGTATTGTTTGGTTTAAGGTGGTATTGTTGTGTTTAAGGTGGTATTGTTGAGTTTAAGGTGGTGTTGTTGGGTTTAAGGTGGTATTGTTGTGTTTAAGGTGGTATTGTTGTGTTTAAGGTGGTGTTGTTGGGTTTAAGGTGGTATTGTTGAGTTTAAGGTGGTATTGTTGTGTTTAAGGTGGTATTGTTGTGTTTAAGCTGGTATTGTTGGGTTTAAGGTGGTATTGTTGGGTTTAAGGTGGTATTGTTGTGTTTAAGGTGGTATTGTTTGGTTTAAGGTGGTATTGTTGTGTTTAAGGTGGTATTGTTGTGCTTAAGGTGGGGTTGTTGTGTTTAAGCTGGTATTGTTGGGTTTAAGGTGGTGTTGTGTTTAAGCTGCTGTTGTTGGGTTTAAGGTGGTGTTGTTGTGTTTAAGGTGGTGTTGTTGTGTTTAAGGTGGTATTGTTGGGTTTAAGGTGGGGTTGTTGTGTTTAAGCTGGTATTGTTGGGTTTAAGGTGGTATTGTTGGGTTTAAGATGGTATTGTTGTGTTTAAGGTGGTATTGTTGTGCTTAAGGTGGTGTTGTGTTTAAGGTGGTATTGTTGGGTTTAAGGTGGTATTGTTGTGTTTAAGGTGGTATTGTTGTGTTTAAGCTGGTATTGTTGGGTTTAAGGTGGTGTTGTGTTTAAGCTGCTGTTGTTGGGTTTAAGGTGGTGTTGTTGTGTTTAAGGTGGTGTTGTTGTGTTTAAGGTGGTATTGTTGGGTTTAAGGTGGGGTTGTTGTGTTTAAGCTGGTATTGTTGGGTTTAAGGTGGTATTGTTGGGTTTAAGATGGTATTGTTGTGTTTAAGGTGGTATTGTTGTGCTTAAGGTGGTGTTGTGTTTAAGGTGGTATTGTTGGGTTTAAGGTGGTATTGTTGTGTTTAAGGTGGTATTGTTGTGTTTAAGCTGGTATTGTTGGGTTTAAGGTGGTATTGTTGTGTTTAAGGTGGTATTGTTTGGTTTAAGGTGGTATTGTTGTGTTTAAGGTGGTATTGTTGTGTTTAAGGTGGTATTGTTGTGTTTAATGAGGTATTGTTGTGTTTAAGGTGGTGTTGTTGGGTTTAAGGTGGTATTGTTGTGTTTAAGGTGGTATTGTTGTGTTTAAGGTGGTATTGTTGGGTTTAAGGTGGTATTGTTGGGTTTAAGGTGGTATTGTTGTGCTTAAGGTGGTGTTGTTGTGTTTAAGCTGGTATTGTTGGGTTTAAGGTGGTGTTGTTGGGTTTAAGGTGGTATTGTTGGGTTTAAGGTGGTGTTGTTGGGTTTAAGGTGGTATTGTTGTGTTTAAGCTGGTATTGTTGTGTTTAAGGTGGTGTTGTTGGGTTTAAGGTGGTGTTGTTGGGTTTAAGGTGGTGTTGTTGGGTTTAAGGTGGTGTTGTTGTGTTTAAGGTGGTGTTGTTGTGTCTAAGGTGGTGTTGTTGGGTTTAAGGTGGTGTTGTTGGGTTTAAGGTGGTGTTGTTGGGTTTAAGGTGGTATTGTTGTGTTTAAGCTGGTATTGTTGTGTTTAAGGTGGTGTTGTTGGGTTTAAGGTGGTGTTGTTGGGTTTAAGGTGGTATTGTTGTGTTTAAGGTGGTGTTGTTGGGTTTAAGGTGGTGTTGTTGGGTTTAAGGTGGTATTGTTGTGTTTAAGGTGGTGTTGTTGGGTTTAAGGTGGTATTGTTGGGTTTAAGGTGGTGTTGTGTTTAAGCTGCTGTTGTTGGGTTTAAGGTGGTGTTGTTGGGTTTAAGGTGGTGTTGTGTTTAAGCTGCTGTTGTTGGGTTTAAGGTGGTGTTGTTGGGTTTAAGGTGGTGTTGTGTTTAAGCTGCTGTTGTTGGGTTTAAGGTGGTGTTGTTGGGTTTAAGGTGGTGTTGTTGGGTTTAAGGTGGTGTTGTTGGGTTTAAGGTGGTGTTGTTGGGTTTAAGGTGGTGTTGTTGGGTTTAAGGTGGTGTTGTTGGGTTTAAGGTGGTATTGTTGGGTTTAAGGTGGTGTTGTTGGGTTTAAGGTGGTGTTGTTGTGTTTAAGCTGGTATTGTTGGGTTTAAGGTGGTGTTGTTGGGTTTAAGGTGGTATTGTTGGGTTTAAGGTGGTGTTGTTGGGTTTAAGGTGGTATTGTTGTGTTTAAGCTGGTATTGTTGTGTTTAAGGTGGTGTTGTTGGGTTTAAGGTGGTGTTGTTGGGTTTAAGGTGGTGTTGTTGGGTTTAAGGTGGTGTTGTTGTGTTTAAGGTGGTGTTGTTGTGTCTAAGGTGGTGTTGTTGGGTTTAAGGTGGTGTTGTTGGGTTTAAGGTGGTGTTGTTGGGTTTAAGGTGGTATTGTTGTGTTTAAGCTGGTATTGTTGTGTTTAAGGTGGTATTGTTGGGTTTAAGGTGGTGTTGTTGGGTTTAAGGTGGTATTGTTGTGTTTAAGGTGGTGT
>CM038720.1:750459-755459 GCA_021613375.1 Megaleporinus macrocephalus | reverse complement strand
TGTGGTGGTGTGATGGTGTGGTGGTGTGATGGTGTGATGGTGTGATGGTGTGATAGTGTGGTGGTGTGATGGTGTGATGGTGTGATGGTGTGATGGTGTGATAGTGTGGTGGTGTGATGGTGTGATGGTGTGATGGTGTGATGGTGTGGTGGTGTGGTGGTGTGATGGTGTGATGGTGTGATAGTATGATAGTGTGATGGTATGATAGTGTGATGGTATGATGGTGTGATGGTGTGATGGTGTGATGTGAGTGTAGATTGTCCTTCACCTGTTCAGTTATCTGAAGCCCCTCCTGACCCACAGTGGTCCTCCACTCTCTAACACGCTACCTACCTGCTGCACACCTGTAGCTCGCTGCTTCACCGGCTCTCCGGACTACCAGGTAAACACACACCTGTAAAAAAACAAAAAAACAAAAAAACCCCCACACCTGTATCTGAAATACTGTCAACCAGCCATGTTTGATACCAGAAGTTCTTTACTTTTAGTTCTGGAGCATCTAACGTAGCTAAATAGAAGCAGATAAACAACAACAATTAGCATACCTCTACACTTCCTGTAGTGTATTACAGTCTGTCAGAACCACCGTCGCCCCCTACGCTTCCTGTAGCGTATTACAGTCTATCAGAACCACCGTCGCCCCCTACGCTTCCTGTAGTGTATTACAGTCTGTCAGAACCACCGTCGCCCCCTACACTTCCTGTAGTGTATTACAGTCTATCAGAACCACCGTCGCCCCCTACGCTTCCTGTAGTGTATTACAGTCTGTCAGAACCACCGTCGCCCCCTACGCTTCCTGTAGTGTATTACAGTCTGTAAGGATGACCGTCGCCCCCTACGCTTCCTGTAGTGTATTACAGTCTGTAAGGATGACCGTTGGGGTATAGGTGGGGTCATGTTTGTGTAACTGTCCGGTGGTTTGTTCTGCTGCTGTACTGATTTAGAAATCCTGTGTTGTTCACTGCAGAACGTCGAGCAGCCGGAGAACGAAGACTCTGAGCTGATTCTGTATGAAGCGTCCGGTCTGCTCTACAGTGACCTGCTGAACAGTAGTGAAGACCTCCATGACCCCTCAGCTGAGAAGACAAAGGACACAATCCTGGCTTTACCTAATGAAGAGCCTGCACAATCTTTTACCCCTTTGACCCCTCTGACTCCCCCTCTCTCAGAGGCACTCCGCAACAGACTTTGACAAACTCAGCACAATATTACTATACCTACATTTAGAGTTATACACTCAACCTACTGAGAAACTGTAACTCAGTTTATATACTATACCTACATTTAGAGTTATACATTCAACCTAATGAGAAACTGTAACTCAGTTTATATACTATACCTACATTTAGAGTTATACACTCAACCTAATGAGAAACTGTAACTCAGTTTATATACTATACCTACATTTAGAGTTATACACTCAACCTAATGAGAAACTGTTACTCAGTTTATATACAATACCTACATTTAGAGTTATACACTCAACCTAATGAGAAACTGTAACTCAGTTTATATACAATACCTACATTTAGAGTTATACACTCAACCTAATGAGAAACTGTAACTCAGTTTATATACAATACCTACATTTAGAGTTATACACTCAACCTACTGAGAAACTGTAACTCAGTTTATATACAATACCTACATTTAGAGTTATACATTCAACCTAATGAGAAACTGTAACTCAGTTTATATACTATACCTACATTTAGAGTTATACACTCAACCTAATGAGAAACTGTAACTCAGTTTATATACTATACCTACATTTAGAGTTATACACTCAACCTAATGAGAAACTGTAACTCAGTTTATATACTATACCTACATTTAGAGTTATACACTCAACCTAATGAGAAACTGTAACTCAGATTATATACAATACTTACATTTAGAGTTATACACTCAACCTAATGAGAAACTGTAACTCAGTTTATATACAATACCTACATTTAGTTATACATTCAACCTAATGAGAAACTGTAAGTCAGTTTATATACAATACCTACATTTAGAGTTATACACTAAACCTAATGAGAAACTGTAAGTCAGTTTATATACAATACTTACATTTAGAGTTATACATTCAACGTAATGAGAAACTGTAAGTCAGTTTATATACAATACCTACATTTAGAGTTGTACATTCAACCTAATGAGAAACTGTAAGTAAGTTTATATACAATACCTACATTTAGAGTTATACATTCAACCTAATGAGAAACTGTGAGTCAGTTTATATACAATACCTACATTTAGAGTTATACATTCAACCTAATGAGAAACTGTGAGTCAGTTTATATACAATACCTACATTTAGAGTTATACATTCAACCTAATGAGAAACTGTAAGTCAGTTTATATACAATACCTACATTTAGAGTTATACATTCAACCTAATGAGAAACTGTAAGTCAGTTTATATACAATACCTACATTTAGAGTTATACATTCAACCTAATGAGAAACTGTAAGTCAGTTTATATACAATACCTACATTTAGAGTTATACATTCAACGTAATGAGAAACTGTAAGTCAGTTTATATACAATACCTACATTTAGAGTTATACATTCAACCTAATGAGAAACTGTAACTCAGTTTATATACAATACCTACATTTAGAGTTATACACTCAACCTAATGAGAAACTGTAACTCAGTTTATATACAATACCTACATTTAGAGTTATACATTCAACCTAATGAGAAACTGTAACTCAGTTTATATACAATACCTACATTTAGAGTTATACATTCAACCTAATGAGAGACTGGAACTCGGTTGGTTGTGTACTGGTGATTGCTGTTGGGGGTTGAACATGTTAGAATACAGAGAGTCCACTGTTAGTAGAGTTCTGGTTTTGGTATCTTTGTTGAACACACTGTGTTTTTCCTCTGTTACAATAAACTGAGCCCTGATATAATGCAGTGATGCTGTGTGATGATGTGTGATACTGTGTGATGATGCGTGATGCTGTGTGATGATGTGTGATGATGCGTCATGCTGTGTGATGCTGCATGATACTGTGTGATGATGTGTGATACTGTGTCATGATGCGTGATGCTGTGTGATGCTGTGTGATGATATGTGATACTGTGTGATGATGCGTGATGCTGTGTGATGATGTGTGATGATGCGTCATGCTGTGTGATGCTGCATGATACTGTGTGATGATGTGTGATACTGTGTGACGATGCGTGATGCTGTGTGATGCTGCGTGATGCTGCATGATACTGTGTGATGCTGCATGATACTGTGTGATGATGTGTGATACTGTGATGCTGTGTGATGCTGCGTGATGCTGTGCCATGCTGTGTGATGATGTGTGATACTGTGTGATGATGCGTGATGCTGTGTGATGCTGTGTGATAATGTGTGATGCTGTGTGATGTGTGATAATGTGTGATGCTGCGTGATGTGTGATAATGTGTGATGCTGTGTGATGTGTGATAATGTGTGATGCTGTGTGATGTGTGATAATGTGTGATGATGTGTGATACTGTGTGATGATGTGTGATGCTGCGTGATGATGTGTGATGCTGTGTGATGATGCGTGATGCTGCGTGATGCTGTGTGATGCTTCGTGATACTGTGTGATGCTGTGTGATGTGTGATGCTGCGTAATACTGTGATGCTGCTTGATACTGTGTGATGATGTGTGATACTGTGTGATGATGTGTGATACTGAGTGATGATGCGTGATACTGTGTGCTGATGTGTGACACTGTGTGATGATGTGTGATACTGTGTGATGATGCGTGATGCTGTGTGATGCTGCGTGGTACTGTGATGCTGCTTGATACTGTGTGATGATGTGTGATACTGTGTGATGATGTGTGACACTGTGTGATGATGTGTGATACTGTGTGATGATGCGTGATGCTGTGTGATGCTGCGTGGTACTGTGATGCTGCTTGATACTGTGTGATGATGTGTGATACTGTGTGATGATGTGTGATACTGTGTGATGATGTGTGATACTGTGTGATGATGTGTGATACTGTGTGATGATGTGTGATACTGAGTGATGATGCGTGATACTGTGTGATGATGTGTGATGCTGCGTGATGTGTGATAATGTGTGATGCTGTGTGATGTGTGATAATGTGTGATGCTGTGTGATGATGCGTGATGCTGTGTGATGTGTGATGCTGCGTAATACTGTGATGCTGCTTGATACTGTGTGATGATGTGTGATACTGTGTGATGATGTGTGATACTGAGTGATGATGCGTGATACTGTGTGCTGATGTGTGACACTGTGTGATGATGTGTGATACTGTGTGATGATGCGTGATGCTGTGTGATGCTGCGTGGTACTGTGATGCTGCTTGATACTGTGTGATGATGTGTGATACTGTGTGCTGATGTGTGACACTGTGTGATGATGTGTGATACTGTGTGATGATGCGTGATGCTGTGTGATGCTGCGTGGGTACTGTGATGCTGCTTGATACTGTGTGATGATGTGTGATACTGTGTGATGATGTGTGATACTGTGTGATGATGTGTGATACTGTGTGATGATGTGTGATACTGTGTGATGATGTGTGATACTGAGTGATGATGCGTGATACTGTGTGATGATGTGTGATGCTGCGTGATGTGTGATAATGTGTGATGCTGTGTGATGTGTGATAATGTGTGATGCTGTGTGATGATGCGTGATGCTGTGTGATTGATAATGTGTGATGCTGTGTGATGTGTGATAATGTGTGATGCTGTGTGATGTGTGATAATGTGTGATGCTGCGTGATGTGTGATGATGTGTGATGCTGTGTGATGTGTGATAATGTGTGATGCTGTGTGATGATGCGTGATGCTGTGTGATTGATAATGTGTGATGCTGTGTGATGATGCGTGATGCTGTGTGATTGATAATGTGTGATGCTGTGTGATGTGTGATAATGTGTGATGCTGTGTGATGTGTGATAATGTGTGATGCTGCGTGATGTGTGATGATGTGTGATGCTGTGTGATGTGTGATAATGTGT
>CM038720.1:732959-742959 GCA_021613375.1 Megaleporinus macrocephalus | reverse complement strand
GATTCTGCGCGTTCATGAATTCTGTTCAGAGTCAGATCCAGTGCTCGGCTGCGAGGGTCCGGCGGTGTCTCAGCGTTGGTCAGGCTGTCAGACGACGTGTCCTCAGCTGCTCTTTAGCAGCATTTCCCCAAAAACACAGTCATCAGCACCGCAGCCCAACTGGGACGTCACTAAAGACCCGTATCATAGTAACCGACACTCTGTAGTGTAGCACCATACAGCCTGTACAACCACACTCTGATTGGCTGGTTTACGGCAGTGATGATCTCACAGAAGCAACACAGACCAAATAAAATGAGCCTCTGTGTAAATAAGCTCCGCCCACATACTATTTAGTAAGCTAGGCTAGTTACTCAGAGCTGCTAGTAGTAACGTTACCTATACTAGCTACTCTCTTTGATCTGGACATCAAACACAAAGTAGATTAAAGGTGTCAGTGTTATTACAGGTTTAGAGTTCTGAGTACTGAACTCTCACTATTATACTATATAACAGTGTTATTACAGGTTTACAGTTCTGAGTACTGAACTCTCACTATTACACTATATAACAGCGTTATTACAGGTTTACAGTTCTGAGTACTGAACTCTCACTATTACACTATATAACAGCGTTATTACAGGTTTACAGTTCTGAGTACTAAACTCTCACTATTACTCCACATAACAGTGTAATTACAGGTTTACAGTTCTGAGTACTGAACTCTCACTATTACACTATATAACAGCGTTATGACAGGTTTACAGTTCTGAGTACTGAACTCTCACTAGTACACTATATAACAGCGTTATTACAGGTTTACAGTACTGAATACTGAACTCTATTACACTATATAACAGTGTTATTACAGGTTTACAGTTCTGAGTACTGAACTCTCACTATTACACTATATAACAGTGTTATTACAGGTTTACAGTTCTGAATACTGAACTCTATTACACTATATAACAGTGTTATTACAGGTTTACGGTTCTGAATACTGAACTCTCACTATTACACTATATAACAGTGTTATTACAGGTTTACAGTTCTGAATACTAAACTCTCACTATTACACTATATAACAGTGTTATTACAGGTTTACAGTTCTGAATACTGAACTCTATTACACTATATAACAGTGTTATTACAGGTTTACAGTTCTGAGTACTGAACTCTCACTATTACACTATATAACAGTGTTATTACAGGTTTACAGTTCTGAATACTGAACTCTATTACACTATATAACAGTGTTATTACAGGTTTACGGTTCTGAATACTGAACTCTCACTATTACACTATATAACAGTGTTATTACAGGTTTACAGTTCTGAATACTAAACTCTCACTATTACACTATATAACAGTGTTATTACAGGTTTACGGTTCTGAATACTGAACTCTCACTATTACACTATATAACAGTGTTATTACAGGTTTACGGTTCTGAATACTGAACTCTCACTATTACACTAAATAACAGTGTTATTACAGGTTTACAGTTCTGAATACTGAACTCTCACTATTACACTATATAACAGTGTTATTACAGGTTTACGGTTCTGAATACTGAACTCTCACTATTATACTATATAACAGTGTTATTACAGGTTTATAGTTCTGAGTACTGAACTCTCACTATTACACTATATAACAGTGTTATTACAGGTTTACAGTTCTGAATACTGAACTCTCACTATTACACTATATAACAGCGTTATTACAGGTTTACGGTTCTGAGTACTGAACTCTCACTATTACACTATATAACAGTGTTATTACAGGTTTACAGTTCTGAATACTGAACTCTCACTATTACACTATATAACAGTGTTATTACAGGTTTACGGTTCTGAATACAGAGACAGAGTTAATATTTAATCTTAACTTGGTGAGAGCTGTTTGTTTAACCTGGTGACTGAAGTTTGGATCACTGATCTTCTGTGATGCTCCTGGAGTGAGTTACCTGAGCAGGTGGGTCTGCATGGCTGGAAAGGGGTGAAGGGGGAAAATGATCCTGTAGAAGTGAGTTAGGACTGTTTTTGGTTTATAAACTCACTCCGGGGTAATAAGCTGAGCTCGGGGGTAATAAACAGCGGACGGAGGGCTGTATGTGACTGGACCTCACTGGGCAGTGATGGGATTAGTCTCGGAGTCTCAGGGAAGCTGTTCGGAGGGCTGTTGTTTCCCCTTCACTGCCTGGCTGGGCCTCTCCAGGCGTATGTGGAAGCCATTACGGTGATGACTCATGGGAATTTATCCTCCACGCCAGCGTTCCTGCTGTTCCTGCTACACGATCCTCTCCGCTGCACACGCTCTCGGCTGACCACGCTCTGCTCCGTGTCCGTCAACACCGGCTTCCCTGCATTTTTTAGCTTAGTCAATGTTGAAGTTCTCACCAGCTCTGAGGGTCCGTATGAGGGTCCACACTGCAGCTGCTCATCGCTATAACGACAGAACTGCCTTTAGCTTCACAGCAGATACTGAATAATTAATAGTAGAGCATCTGCGTGTGAATGAGAGCAGAAGGTGATAAACTCAGTTCTAATTTAAAAGTTACAGATGTGAACTGATGGATTGAGGAATCTGATTCAGCTGCTCCGTCCATTGTGCTTCAGATGTTTTCGGTGGGTGACCAGTGGTCTGTAGGCAGGTCAGCTTAGCTCCCCGTGTAGGCTGTACAGCTTTCATGGAGCTCCTGATGCTCTGGGTGCTGGTCCATGGTGACTATTAACCTGTGTGCTGATAAGTGGCCGGGTGGTCCTCCTCTTTATCCCGGGGGATCCATGATTTCCAAAAACAATTCCAGATTTCCTTTCCACAGGACATTGTCCCCACGTCTCCTCATCTTAACTGATCTCGGGCCCAGAGAAGGCGGGGCGCTGTTTCTTGATCCCACCCCCTCTCTACTTCTGAATGTCTCCGCCTCTCTGGGTGACTCCACCCCCTCTTTACTTCTGAAAGATTTTTTTTATATCCAGTCATGTTACTGACGTGTTACTAATTAACCTAATTAGCTGTGAGATGTTTATTCACATCAAACTGCGTGTAAATACGTGTAAATAAGTGTAAATGCATGTAAATGTGTGTAAATACGTGTAGACACGTGTAAATAAGTGTAAAAACCTGTAAATGGTCTGTGAAGGGAGTGTAAATGCGTGTAAATGGTCTGTGAAGGGAGTGTAAATGTGTGTAAATGGTCTGTGAAGGGAGTGTAAATGCGTGTAAATGTGTGTAAATGGTCTGTGAAGGGAGTGTAAATGCGTGTAAATGTGTGTAAATGGTCTGTGAAGGGAGTGTAAATATGTGTAAATGCGTGTAAATGGTCTGTGAAGGGAGTGTAAATGTGTGTAAATGCGTGTAAATGGTCTGTGAAGGGAGTGTAAATGTGTGTAAATGCGTGTAAATAGGCTGTGAAGGGAGTGTAAATGTGTGTAAATGTGTGTAAATGGTCTGTGAAGGGAGTGTAAATGTGTGTAAATGCGTGTAAATAGTCTGTGAAGGGAGTGTAAATGTGTGTAAATGGTCTGTGAAGGGAGTGTAAATGCGTGTAAATGGTCTGTGAAGGGAGTGTAAATGCGTGTAAATGGTCTGTGAAGGGAGTGTAAATGTGTGTAAATGGTCTGTGAAGGGAGTGTAAATGGTCTGTGAAGGGAGTGTAAATGCGTGTAAATGGTCTGTGAAGGGAGTGTAAATGCGTGTAAATGGTCTGTGAAGGGAGTGTAAATGTGTGTAAATGGTCTGTGAAGGGAGTGTAAATGTGTGTAAATGCGTGTAAATATGTGTAAATGGTCTGTGAAGGGAGTGTAAATGCGTGTAAATGCGTGTAAATATGTGTAAATGGTCTGTGAAGGGAGTGTAAATGCGTGTAAATGGTCTGTGAAGGGAGTGTAAATGTGTGTAAATGTGTGTAAATGCGTGTAAATAGTCTGTGAAGGGAGTGTAAATGTGTGTAAATGGTCTGTGAAGGGAGTGTAAATGTGTGTAAATGGTCTGTGAAGGGAGTGTAAATGTATGTAAATGTGTGTAAATGCGTGTAAATGGTCTGTGAAGGGAGTGTAAATGTGTGTAAATGGTCTGTGAAGGGAGTGTAAATGTGTGTAAATGCGTGTAAATGGTCTGTGAAGGGAGTGTAAATGCGTGTAAATGGTCTGTGAAGGGAGTGTAAATGTGTGTAAATGGTCTGTGAAGGGAGTGTAAATGGTCTGTGAAGGGAGTGTAAATGCGTGTAAATGGTCTGTGAAGGGAGTGTAAATGCGTGTAAATGGTCTGTGAAGGGAGTGTAAATGTGTGTAAATGGTCTGTGAAGGGAGTGTAAATGTGTGTAAATGCGTGTAAATATGTGTAAATGGTCTGTGAAGGGAGTGTAAATGCGTGTAAATGGTCTGTGAAGGGAGTGTAAATGTGTGTAAATGTGTGTAAATGCGTGTAAATAGTCTGTGAAGGGAGTGTAAATGTGTGTAAATGGTCTGTGAAGGGAGTGTAAATGTGTGTAAATGGTCTGTGAAGGGAGTGTAAATGTATGTAAATGTGTGTAAATGCGTGTAAATGGTCTGTGAAGGGAGTGTAAATGTGTGTTAATGGTCTGTGAAGGGAGTGTAAATGTGTGTAAATGCGTGTAAATGGTCTGTGAAGGGAGTGTAAATGTGTGTAAATGTGTGTAAATGCGTATAAGTAGTCTGTGAAGGGAGTGTAAATGCGTGTAAATGGTCTGTGAAGGGAGTGTAAATGTGTGTTAATGGTCTGTGAAGGGAGTGTAAATGTGTGTAAATGTGTGTAAATGCGTGTAAATAGTCTGTAAAGGGAGTGTAAATGCGTGTAAATGGTCTGTGAAGGGAGTGTAAATGTGTGTAAATGTGTGTAAATGCGTGTAAATAGTCTGTGAAGGGAGTGTAAATGTGTGTTAATGGTCTGTGAAGGGAGTGTAAATGTGTGTAAATGCGTGTAAATGCGTGTAAATGGTCTGTGAAGGGAGTGTAAATGTGTGTAAATGCGTGTAAATGCGTGTAAATAGTCTGTGAAGGGAGTGTAAATGCGTGTAAATGGTCTGTGAAGGGAGTGTAAATGTGTGTAAATGCGTGTAAATGGTCTGTGAAGGGAGTGTAAATGTGTGTAAATGGTCTGTGAAGGGAGTGTAAATGTGTGTAAATGCATGTAAATGCGTGTAAATAGTCTGTGAAGGGAGTGTAAATGTGTGTTAATGGTCTGTGAAGGGAGTGTAAATGTGTGTAAATGCGTGTAAATGCGTGTAAATGGTCTGTGAAGGGAGTGTAAATGTGTGTAAATGCGTGTAAATGCGTGTAAATAGTCTGTGAAGGGAGTGTAAATGCGTGTAAATGGTCTGTGAAGGGAGTGTAAATGTGTGTAAATGCGTGTAAATGGTCTGTGAAGGGAGTGTAAATGCGTGTAAATGGTCTGTGAAGGGAGTGTAAATGTGTGTAAATGGTCTGTGAAGGGAGTGTAAATGGTCTGTGAAGGGAGTGTAAATGCGTGTAAATGGTCTGTGAAGGGAGTGTAAATGCGTGTAAATGGTCTGTGAAGGGAGTGTAAATGTGTGTAAATGGTCTGTGAAGGGAGTGTAAATGTGTGTAAATGCGTGTAAATATGTGTAAATGGTCTGTGAAGGGAGTGTAAATGCGTGTAAATAGTCTGTGAAGGGAGTGTAAATGCGTGTAAATGGTCTGTGAAGGGAGTGTAAATGTGTGTAAATGTGGGTAAATGCGTGTAAATAGTCTGTGAAGGGAGTGTAAATGCGTGTAAATGGTCTGTGAAGGGAGTGTAAATGTGTGTAAATGGTCTGTGAAGGGAGTGTAAATGTATGTAAATGTGTGTAAATGCGTGTAAATGGTCTGTGAAGGGAGTGTAAATGTGTGTTAATGGTCTGTGAAGGGAGTGTAAATGTGTGTAAATGCGTGTAAATGGTCTGTGAAGGGAGTGTAAATGTGTGTAAATGTGTGTAAATGCGTGTAAGTAGTCTGTGAAGGGAGTGTAAATGCGTGTAAATGGTCTGTGAAGGGAGAGTAAATGTGTGTTAATGGTCTGTGAAGGGAGTGTAAATGTGTGTAAATGTGTGTAAATGCGTGTAAATAGTCTGTAAAGGGAGTGTAAATGCGTGTAAATGGTCTGTGAAGGGAGTGTAAATGTGTGTAAATGTGTGTAAATGCGTGTAAATGGTCTGTGAAGGGAGTGTAAATGTGTGTAAATGTGTGTAAATGCGTGTAAATAGTCTGTAAAGGGAGTGTAAATGCGTGTAAATGGTCTGTGAAGGGAGTGTAAATGTGTGTAAATGTGTGTAAATGCGTGTAAATAGTCTGTGAAGGGAGTGTAAATGCGTGTAAATGGTCTGTGAAGGGAGTGTAAATGTGTGTAAATGGTCTGTGAAGGGAGTGTAAATGTGTGTAAATGCGTGTAAATGCGTGTAAATAGTCTGTGAAGGGAGTGTAAATGTGTGTTAATGGTCTGTGAAGGGAGTGTAAATGTGTGTAAATGCGTGTAAATGCGTGTAAATGGTCTGTGAAGGGAGTGTAAATGTGTGTAAATGCGTGTAAATGCGTGTAAATAGTCTGTGAAGGGAGTGTAAATGCGTGTAAATGGTCTGTGAAGGGAGTGTAAATGTGTGTAAATGCGTGTAAATAGTCTGTGAAGGGAGTGTAAATGTGTGTAAATGGTCTGTGAAGGGAGTGTAAATGTGTGTAAATGCGTGTAAATGCGTGTAAATAGTCTGTGAAGGGAGTGTAAATGTGTGTAAATGGTCTGTGAAGGGAGTGTAAATGTGTGTAAATGCGTGTAAATAGTCTGTGAAGGGAGTGTAAATGTGTGTAAATGGTCTGTGAAGGGAGTGTAAATGTGTGTAAATGCGTGTAAATGCGTTTAAATAGTCTGTGAAGGGAGTGTAAGGTAGCTGGATGAGCTCATTGCAGGGACTGTCTCCTGTACGGTCAGGACGTGTCCAGGTAAGACAGGTGTGTCAGGAACTGACCGCGGGGCTGTGATGTTTACATGAAGGGCAGGAACCGGAACCAGCTGATAAGGAGTTACACACCTATTCCGAGGTGCTGCTCCAGTCCGGGGTTTATAGCTCACACTGCAGAAGCAGATCAGATCATGACCAGGCAGAGCTGACCGGTGCTGGACGCTGTGGAGGAGCAGTAAACAAGCTGGAGGTTAAATCTGTACTGACAGTATCTGGGGGTATAAACCGGGGGGTATACAGTGGTGGTCCTGTGTTGAAGGATGTTGGTCAGATGGAGGTTGTGTAGATACTAAACACTCTGTAGTGAAAGAGCTGGACTGATTGACCGCTCCAGCGGTGACCACTGGGTCCGGTCTGGTACAGGTCAGTAGACTGTCCGAGTAATCTAGCCTTCATTTAGCTTTTAGCTAGCATATTAGCCCGCTAGCCCATAGTACACCTGTAGCAGCTCAGCAGCAACATTCACTTACACTGTTATAATATATAAATACTAATAATATAAATACTAATATATACACAAAATACTAATATATACAATATATTAGTGTTTATTTATATACAATAAATACTAATATATACACAAAATACTAATATATACAGTAATTACTAATATATACACAAATACTAATATATACAGTAATTACTAATATATACAATAAATACTAATATATACAGTAAATACTAATATATACACAAATACTAATATATACAATATATTAGTATTTATTTATATACAATAAATACTAATATATACACAAAATACTAATATATACAATATATTAGTATTTATTTATATACAACAAATACTAATATATACACAAAATACTAATATATACAATAAATTAGTATTTATTTATATACAATAAATACTAATATATACAATAAATACTAACATATACAGTAAATACTACTAGCATGTTAGAGTAGTGTGTTAGTGTAGTGTGTTAGTGTAGTGTGTAGTGTGTTAGTGTAGTGTGTTAGTGTAGTGTGTTAGAGTAATGTGTTAGTGTAGTGTGTTAGAGTAGTGTGTTAGTGTAGTGTGTTAGAGTAATGTGTTAGTGTAGTGTGTTAGTGTAGTGTGTTAGAGTAGTGTGTTAGTGTAGTGTGTTAGTGTAGTGTTTTTGTGTTTGTTAGTGTAGTGTGTTAGAGTAATGTGTTAGTGTAGTGTGTTAGAGTAGTGTGTTAGTGTAGTGTGTTAGAGTAATGTGTTAGTGTAGTGTGTTAGTGTAGTGTGTTTGTTAGTGTAGTGTGCTAGAGTAGTGTGTTAGTGTGTTAGTGTAGTGTGTTTGTTAGTGTAGTGTGTTAGAGTAATGTGTTAGTGTAGTGTGTTAGTGTAGTGTGTTTGTTAGTGTAGTGTGTTAGTGTAGTGTGTTTGTTAGTGTAGTGTGTTAGTGTAGTGTGTTAGTGTAGTGTGTAGTGTGTAGTGTGTTAGTGAAGTGTGTTAGTGTAGTGTGTAGTGTGTTAGTGTAGTGTGTAGTGTGTAGTGTGTTAGTGAAGTGTGTTAGTGTAGTGTGTTAGAGTATTGTGTTAGTGTAGTGTGTAGTGTAGTTTGTTAGTGTAGTGTGTTAGTGTAGTGTGTTAGAGTAGTGTGTTAGTGTAGTGTGTTAGTGTAGTGTTAGTGTAGTGTGTTTGTTAGTGTAGTGTGTTAGAGTAGTGTGTTAGTGTAGTGTGTTAGAGTAGTGTGTTAGTGTAGTGTGTAAGTGTAGTGTGTAGTGTAGTGTGTTAGTGTAGTGTGTTAGTGTAGTGTGTTTGTTAGTGTAGTGTGTTAGTGTAGTGTGTTAGTGTAGTGTGTAGTGTAGTGTGTTAGTGTAGTGTGTAGTGTAGTGTGTTAGTGTAGTGTGTTTGTTAGTGTAGTGTGTTAGTGTAGTGTGTTAGTGTAGTGTGTTAGAGTATTGTGTTAGTGTAGTGTGTAGTGTAGTGTGTTAGAGAATTTTGTAGTGTAGTGTGTTAGTGTAGTGTGTTAGTGTAGTGTGTTAGAGTATTGTGTTAGTGTAGTGTGTTAGTGTAGTGTGTTAGTGTAGTGTGTAGTGTGTTAGTGTAGTGTGTTAGTGTAGTGTGTTAGTGTAGTGTGTTAGAGTATTGTGTTAGTGTAGTGTGTAGTGTAGTTTGTTAGTGTAGTGTGTTAGTGTAGTGTGTTAGAGTAGTGTGTTAGTGTAGTGTGTTAGTGTAGTGTTAGTGTAGTGTGTTTGTTAGTGTAGTGTGTTAGAGTAGTGTGTTAGTGTAGTGTGTTAGAGTAGTGTGTTAGTGTAGTGTGTAAGTGTAGTGTGTAGTGTAGTGTGTTAGTGTAGTGTGTTAGTGTAGTGTGTTTGTTAGTGTAGTGTGTTAGTGTAGTGTGTTAGTGTAGTGTGTAGTGTAGTGTGTTAGTGTAGTGTGTAGTGTAGTGTGTTGTGTAGTGTGTTTGTTAGTGTAGTGTGTTAGTGTAGTGTGTTAGTGTAGTGTGTTAGAGTATTGTGTTAGTGTAGTGTGTAGTGTAGTGTGTTAGAGAATTTTGTAGTGTAGTGTGTTAGTGTAGTGTGTTAGTGTAGTGTGTTAGAGTATTGTGTTAGTGTAGTGTGTTAGTGTAGTGTGTTAGTGTAGTGTGTAGTGTGTTAGAGTATTGTGTAGTGAAGTGTGTTAGTGTAGTGTGTTAGAGTATTGTGTTAGTGTAGTGTGTTAGTGTAGTGTGTTAGTGTAGTGTGTAGTGTGTTAGAGTATTGTGTAGTGAAGTGTGTTAGTGTAGTGTGTTAGTGTGTTTGTTAGTGTAGTGTGTAGTGTGTTAGAGTATTGTGTAGTGAAGTGTGTTAGTGTAGTGTGTTAGTGTGTTTGATAGTGTAGTGTGTAGTGTAGTGTGTTAGTGTAGTGTGTTAGAGTATTGTGTTAGTGTAGTGTGTTAGTGTAGTGTGTTAGTGTAGTGTGTAGTGTGTTAGAGTATTGTGTAGTGTAGTGTGTTAGTGTAGTGTGTTAGTGTAGTGTGTTAGAGTATTGTGTTAGTGTAGTGTGTTAGTGTAGTGTGTAGTGTGTTAGAGTATTGTGTAGTGAAGTGTGTTAGTGTAGTGTGTTAGTGTA